>CAODLS010505468.1:0-10376 GCA_948243855.1 Flueggea neowawraea
TACTAGAAAATCGTATAATTATCATATTTCAAACGACAAGTAAATTTATAATTACTATAAATACAGAGTTCAAAAATATATCCTGCTATCACTGCTCATACGCTCATAATATATTGAAAGTGTGTCAGACGAGATTGCAAACAGACTAGCAACCTTAAGAGCATAAACACCGGCTCAAAAGGGCCAACAACTAACAATCTTAGGAGCCTCAAACAGTATCTGACACCGTAAGGGTTTCAAAGTTGAAACAGACAGAAGCTGATCATAAGAGTATATTCGCGAACATTTCAGTCCACGCGCTCCAGCATGATATACTTCGCTAGATCACAACAAAAATATATTATAGGGGTATGATCAATAACACAGACTCACTAGTGCAGAGACCATACATACTAATACATACCTCAGACATAATTTATTATATATATATATATATATATATATATATATATATATATGTATTAAAAAATATGGTAGATAGTTATTTTAATAAATCCAAACATGGGACCAGAAGCAGACATAATCAAAATCAGACGTGTCGACTGATGCCACCAGAAATCATACAGAGTCACGTGTGTTGCGTTATACACACGGGTCACCATATTACCCTGGTAACTAGGGTCTTGACAGAGTATTAGCATATCAAAAGCTACGTTACCTCATAGTTAGGTGTCCTGAGTCATAGTCAAAATAATTAAATAATTAAAATAAATATTCTTAGAACTCAGACGTATAAAGCAAACGTAATAGTTAATAGAGTATGAGTATATTCAGATATACAAACAGACACATTCAAACATATGTTTAAATTTTATTATCAAAAGTATTTAAAAAAGATATGCATACGACTTAAACAGATATTTATTAAAAACATAACCGATCATATTTCAAATTAAGTATATATATTCAGAGTGTATTTAAATGATAAAAATACAAAATAAAAATATATACGTATATGCATATATATAAAGACAAAGAGTTAATATCTATAATTAATACTGAGTATATTATGGTATATATATAACATACTATTCAGAATATTTTGTTACCAATCGTAATAGTAATAATAATAATAATAATAATAATAATAATAATAATAATAATACTTAATATTCAAATTTTCAGATTTATAATAAACCAAAATTATTTATATCAAAATTATTTACATTATCTAACAGATTATTCACTACCAAATATTTATAAATACATCAGTATTCAGAGCATACCAGCATACGAGGTAGATTTGATTTATAGAGTATATATAAATATATATATTTATAACAGAATCCAAAAAGTAGAATGTTGATCCGCAAGTGCACGGTTGTTCAAATAGTAAAAATATCATTCCCACGAGGATTATAGATTTATCCACTAATCAATTTAGTTTAAATTTGTTTGAGAGAATAAAAGTTGAGTGATTAATAAAATAAGAGAACAACAAATATAAATTGAAATTCAACTAATGCTTTTGACAAACAATCAGTATCACAACCTAGGACTTAACACTATCCACATTCCTTCTTAGTTTTTCCTTTAGGTTTATTGATACTAAGGCTCTAGATATCCAATAATTTTAATTATCCTCTCTCAAGTAATAGCTAACTATCAAATTAGATAACAAGAGTAAAATTCTAATATCTCAATTACCAATTCCAATTCAAGTTATACCAATTGATGCATTAAGCAATCTTTCGAGCAATTACTTAATCCTCACGATCTCTCAATGATTCTTAAACTAACCCGATGTTTATAGGTCTATTATGCTACAACTCTCATTGCACACATAACCCACATAATCTAATTCAATCTCTCAATTATGATTAGAACAATGAAATGCAATAAACACAATATAGATTTTATTTAACCCAAAAGATAAATCTTAAAGGAATGCTTCAAGAGTTAATTCCTACATAAACATTTAGCTATCCATAGAAATAAAAGAAAAAAAAATAACAACAATAATCAATTCCATCAAAATAAACAAGAACTAGAGAGGAGAAAGAAGAACTCTTTGTTGTCGCTTAAACTATTCTCCTCGATCTTGGGTTCAGGACTTCACTCTTGCTCTTCTTCAAAATGAATGGAAATGATGTTGTGTCTTGACTTGTATTGTGTGTGGTGTATGTTGTGTCTTGGGGGTTCCAATGGAGGGGTTTTTATAGCCTTCTTCCAATGTGCCATCTTAAATTGCCCAGTGAATGAGTTTTAGTGCACCTTAGGTTGGTTACATATGAGTCACCCTTCAGTTTCTTCAAGCAAAAACCCGTCCTGGCTAACTGTCCAGTATGTCTCAGTTGTGACAAAGGTCTCAATTGAGACACTGCATCTAGCCTTCCTTTTGTCATGGCTGAGATGTTTGTCTCAATTGAGACAAAAGTTATGCACAACAATGTCATCTTTAATTGCCTCTTTTAATAGCTGTCACCTACACCAAATGTCGTTCAACACATAAGTAACCACCAAAACCCACTTCTTGATCAATTAAAATCAACATTAAACTCATTAAAAATTAATTGTAACTTAAAATACACATAAAACACAAATTAATTCCCTAAGTAACTTCTATAACCAACTAATTCACACATCAACACTCATAAAAGAAAATATTAACAAATATTAAACACTAGCAAAATTAACCAAAATTCACAATTATCAACTTCCCCACATTTAAAGGTTTGCTTGTCCCAAGCAAAAAGGAAATTAAAAACACAACACCCAGAACCCAATTCATTATCCCTTGCACACCACACTCAACATGGTCCAAATCGGTATGTATCAAGAGCTTAAAGGTGAACACAACTAGCATTAGGTTAGCCAACCATCTAAACAAGACTAATCTCGACTATGGTAATGCCCCCAAAAGAAATAGCTCTCACCCCACACCTCACGGGAAAATCACTCAAACGTTTAAGGTGTTTGGGGTTAAGTGTTTACGCTCCAATGCACTTATGGTACAACTTTCCATCACTTGATAGTTAGTCAATTCTCGGCCATTATATAAAATTGAAAATAAGACACCAATAAAAAATGACTCTGAACGGGCTTGTAACGGGGCTAACACAAAGGGTAATTAGTTGATAGAAAGCAATGAGAAGAGCTATACATGCCAATTAATCACACACCTATTGTTGAAACCATAACAAACACGCCTTTTTCCTTTTAGACAAGGCTGCACAAAACATGCTTTATTCAATTTTTTTTTCTCTCTCTCTCTCTCTCTTTTTTTGTTTTTCTTCTTCTTTTTTCCAATTTCCAAAATAACTTGCTTTTCCAACATAACATTAAACCTGGCAGCCAAGTTTTTTAACATTATAAACACCAAATTATTCAAAGACATGTCAAATTACATATCCAAGCTTAACATCAACAATTAAAAACAATATATGCAATGTATAGCTAAAATAATCTCTCAACTTAAGCTGCAAAGGTTGGAGTTATTCAACAAAAATGGGAATAGCTTAACGGGTTCAAAACAATAAAAAGGCTAAAGGTTCAAAGGGCTAAACAATGGATTAACTCAAATGGGTAGATACTTAATGAAAAGATCAAAACAAAGGGTTAACAAACAATGTCTTTGATCCTCTTGGTGTCCTAATTTCTAAAATGTGGTCTCGAAATGCACTTCCTAGCAAATTTTAGTAGTGTTATACCATAAGTGATTATTCACACAACAAACAAAGTTAAAAAGGCTCAAATCCTTACATGGGTTATTGTCTGAAATTCAAGCTATTTCTTTGGATCTAGTACCAAAGGTTGTTCAAGTCTAAACTCCAGATACATAAAACCCAAATCATGCGAAGATGAGAAATTAAGAGATAACAAACATAAGAACCAAGGTGTCATGAAAAAAATTTAAAATTTTCTCTAAATGTGGGAAAATCGACAAATGTGAACAAAAAAACATAGCAAAGCACACAAAACCAGTAAAACACACACAAAGCCTTCCTCCCCACACTTAAGGTGTCACATTGCCCCCCATGTGACCCCAACAGACAAGCATAAAACACACAACCCATAAGAACAAAAACACAAGATGAAGCAGAAAATGGAAACAAATAAAAGAAAAAGGGTCAAGAAGATTCTCTATTGAATTGGAGAATCCGAAGGTGAAAGAGTTGGTGAAGTCACTTCAATCCCATTCATGGAGATGAATTTGAGCATTCTCTTCTGTCAACAGTTGTGATGCTTTGTCCTAGGCATGCTGAAAAAACTAACACCAAGACATAACACTTCACAAGATAAATTACAGAAAGCATCACAAGTAAATAACCATTAAAAATGACTCTAAGGCAACTAAAACCCATGAAGAACCGAACCCTAACACCAACATAAAAGAAAAAAAAAAAGCATCAGAGAAGAACCTAAACTTTATTGAGGAATGCCCAAAACGTATGCTAACTCAAATGCAAATTAAACACAATAGAGATGAGACTCAAAATCGCAATCTGGAATACTAAAAGGACACAATTGCATAAAGCACATAGACAACTCAAATGTGAAATGCAGTAGAGGAGAATAACAATCAAAACAGGTGAGAATTCGAAAAATGCCATGTATAATAGAATTACTGAAAACCCAAAACTTGAACCAGCGAATAATAAGCAATTAATTCTCAACAGAGAAGAAAACCCACACAGAAAAGATGAACGAAAAAACTGCAACAGCCTTACGTGACACAAACTGAAATTCGCAGCAATCACACATGGGAGAAATCCAATCACATAATTATATATAACAGATGAAATCAAACGCAGTAAAGAGAAACCCGGAACACATAACCCAATCAAAGCAACACAACCAAATTAATGATTGAAGGAAAACTTAATTGAGGGAAAAAATGCACAGCAGGAACAAAAACAAAACAGAGAAGAAAATTAAACTGCAACTAGAAAAGGAAAAGAAAAGATGAATAGAAGGAAGGTCGATCGGAGGCGTGGCAGGAAGGAGAGAAAATTCAGGGAAGAATGCTAAAGTTCGAAGCAAAGTTTTGTGGAAGACAACACCATTCTACTCTAAAGAAAATAAAGAAAGAGAAACGACCTGAGAAGATGCTCACCGATTGAAAGAGTGATAGAGAGAAGAGAAATCATAATGAAGAAGCAAGAGAGAGGCTTGTGTGTGTGTGGGCGCGTGAAAAAGATAAGTGAAGAAAAGAAAAGGGAGAATCGGGTTTGAACCCTAAAAGATAAAACCGAACCAATTGACCCAAACAAAATAGTGAAAACCAGACCGGAAAGAAAGAAGAAGAGAAAAAATTAAACCGTGAAAATCGAACCTTGCAAACCGAGAAAACCAACCCATTAAACTTAATTAACTCTCATGTGTGACGTTTGTCTCAAACGTGACAGAGTGGGAAGGAAATTCTTTGGTCTCGATCGTGACTTTTGTCTCAATTTGCTAGGTTTTTTAAGCCAATTTGTTTCAACTGAGATGATTGTCTCAACCGAGATCCTACATTATTCTTCTTTTTTCCCTCTTTTTTCTTTTTTTTTTTTGCAACATGAACACATAAATTAAATCAAAATAAAACACAAATAAACAAACAAACTAATTTCAAAAAAAATAAAAACAAAAAAATGCTAATTTATGGTCGTTAGCTTGACCCTTTTTTTTATCTCAACTCAACCAGCATCTAACAACCCGTTAAAGGGCTTGAGCTCAAGTTTTAGTGGCATGGCAATGGATGGTGGTATACGAGCATCAATCCTCGTTAGCAACTTTAGTTTGGGTTTTTCTTCCACCACTTTTTGTTCTCTAATGCTAGTAAAAATTACTCCTTACTTTTTCTTCTCTTTCCCAAAGACACATTCCTTCACCACATCAAATTTCATACAAAATTCCCTTTCCATAGGATTTTCCATGCATTTGTTCATACAAAATTCCATTTTCTCATCTCCTATCCTTAAAGGGAGTTTTCCCTCATTCACATCTACTAATGCTCTCACAGTGTTCAAGAATGGTCATCCAAATATTAAGGGGCAATCCTTGTCTTCTTCATTATCTAGAACCACAAAATCCACCGGAATGATGAATTTGTCCACTTTCATGAGGGCATCTTCTATCTTCCCATAAGGCCTCTTGATAGATTGGTTTGCCAATTGTAACACCATAGAACTTGGCTTCACATCTCCCAAACCTAACTTCTTGAAAATAGACAAAGGCATTAGATTAATACTTGCTCCTAAATCACACAAACATTTAGCAAATTCCAAGTTTCCAATAGCACAAGGAATAGTGAAACTCAGTGGACTGGGACCCCGTACCACGCCTCAATGGACACTCAACTATCCTATGTACAGGCTGTCTACAATGGTAACAGAGACATGCTGCTCTGTTACAAGCTCTATAGTGTCTCTTTCCACATGTTTCACAGGGTAAAAGTGAGCCTCCATATCTCTGTCCCCCGACATGTCCAGCCGACTACGCCCTACTAGCACTCTGTGAACCATGTCCTTATCGCTGGCCTCCAAATGAACGTCTATGTCCCTGCTCTGACTGCACACTCTGGCCACGACTCTGTTGGCCCCCAGATGTGCTCTCAATCTTAGCCATCTTGGGCTCTCTCGGGCGTCCCTCATCCTGATACTACATACCTCTCGCAGCCTCAGCAATCTGTGATACGGTAGTCAGCCTTTGGGTTGCTACCACCCTACCAATATTTGTCAGCAACCCATTTAAAAACTTTCTTGCCAAGGCCTCCTCACCTCGGACCTCAGCTGGTGCATAACGGCTCAACTCCCTGAACCGATCCTCATACTCTGCCACTGACATCCCAGGCTATTGATGGAACTCAAAAAACTGATCTGCCTTTCTATACCTCTCACTCTGAGGAAGCACAAACAAGGTGAGTTCATTCTTGAAATCCTCCCACGTAGTAATCCTACCAGATCCCTGATCCTTCCACCACTGGGCCGATCGGGCATCCAGCAAAAATGATGGAACCTAACTCTCGCGGCATCATCTGTAAGCTCCATGGCATCAAAGCATCTCCCTACTGTGAAGGTGAAGCTCTCAGGTCATCCCTTATTTTGCCCGAAAATCTAGGCGGAGTGAGCTTCAAGAACCTGGCGAGATGAGTCTATGTGTCAGGCTATGGTGCAACTGGAGCAATAACAGGTGCAGGAACAACTACTGTCTCAAGCTGAGGTGGAATTGTGGTGTCTCAACCACTGCCGAAACCAGCTGACCTCTAGTCGCCTGACTGGCTAAGAGCACCTCTACCTAAATAAGAACCTAGGCAAACCTCTCGTAGGCATCCATCTGACCTGCTGGCAGTGGATGAGGTGTTGGAGTAGCGACCTTTGGCACACTAACTGCTTCGTGCTAATCAGCAACAGAATAAGCAGCTGCCTCAACTGGCACACATTTATGCCTGCCCCGGCCTCTACTGCAAGAACGATCCATATATACAAATAAACAAACATTGTGTATGCAGACGTCAAAATGCATGTGAAAACCACAGTACTAGAACCAAACTATCGAAGGGCATATAGAGAGGCAAATCAAATAGGAAGAAATTTGGCATACACACATCACTCCTATTTTTTAGTAGCCTCTTTTCTTGTGTGACAAGGATGAAATTCGGCACATTTACTAACTAATTAGGAGTCCATGACTAATTGAGAGTTTTTATTAAGGAAAATAAAACCCTAATTTTTATGTGACAAATTTAATTAGGAAGTGTTCATTCTTGTGGGAGAAGAAAAGGCAAACTCTAGTATGACTGGATAGGAATTCGTCACACACTCCTTCCAGAATAGGATGAGGCCGAATTCTTGGAGGACAGGGAAGGGAATTTTAGATTCCTTTAGGCACCTATTTAGGTCTCCTCATATGCCTATAAATAGGGTGCACTCCTTGCTATTCTTTTCAAGGCAAAGCCAAATTAGGAGTGCCACAAAAAAAGAGAGAAAACTTATTTGTGAGCTTTTAGAATAGAGATTCTAAAAGGGTGCTAGTACACTCCACCAATATGAGGAAAGTTCATTTGTATGGATACCTCAAGACACGTTCGAGAAAAGGTAATGTGAGCAAAAGTGTGGTTCGAGTTTTAATACTAAAAGCTACACCAACACTTCATAGGATCAAACATTCAAGGTTTGGATTTAAGGTAAATCTACTAACCCTAATCGTATATGTTGATATGCATGAGTCCTTGGTGGAATTCAGGGCCTAAAACTTTTGTTATTTTCGTTGCGCTATTTACTTATGAATGTCATAAACGAGCCGCAAATTCCAACATGTTTTCCATTAAGCCTAACGTACATTGCTCTTCACCATTTCAAAACTTCATGTGTTCTTCAATTTATCGTGTTTTGATTGAATGGATTTGACATACGTTTCGTGTTCATCAATGTACGCAAACCTCCATGTCGTACATTGCATTTGATATAACATACGTTGTCAAAGTTCCAATGGCACCCAGTGGCTTTTGTTTCACATAAAAAGAAATTTTCTTAAAACCTAGCATACGTTGAGCATCACGACGTACGTTATCTTTGTATGACATGCATTATGTTTGCATTTCAACCATCCAGTAGCCTCTACCACAATTTTCGTCTTTGTTCACGTGCGTTCGCAGTTATGACATATATTGTATATTGTGTAATGTACGTTATGATACACACAATCCATTTTTAGTTTTGTTCATCATCAAAACATAGAAGCATCTAAAGGGTGACCACTCTTGGTCCAACATAAGCATAGTAAATCAATTCACAAACAGGGCAAATAACTTAATAATGACATAAGATAGGCATAAATGTAAAGAGTTAAGGGAAGTGAGAATCAAGTCGTCGATTTGTAATGGTTTGGTCCTCCTTGACCTATTTCCGATCCTCAAGCCATGCTTGAGAGTTTGAATCCACTAACTAATCACTTTTGCATAGAGGTAAACCTTTGTGCAATGCACTTATTTTCAAGGATCATAGAAAACATTTACATTCTCTAGTTTTTTAGGTTCAACTAGAAAATCTTTTAATAAATTATTTTTTCAAGCTCAACTATCAAACCTTACACCACTCCAATTCTTGTTGGCTCAACTAACAAACCTATACAAAACTCTTTAAAAACAACAAAGGATGCTATGTTACAACATGTATTAACTCAGTACAACTATTCTCATGATGAACGCTCAATTATACATATTTGTATTGTCAAATTCCTATCATTTTGGTTATAATTGAGTTGTTTTTATAGGTTCTGGTGTTTTATTGGTTTATGTTTTATTTTTTAGGTCGTTTAATGGTGTCTTGATGGAATTACGCAAAAACAGACCAAAACGGAGAATAAACGACAAAGTCTAAGGCACCACTAGAAAGACACGGTTTAGGACTGCATGAAACGGCTGTGTGATTTCATCCAAGAACAAAGACACAGTTTGAAAGACCAAGACATGGCCGTGTAATATCATGTTCTGCCCGTGTCCTATTCACTAGAGTTAAGTGCACATTCAGAATGCAAGACACGACCTTGGAATCAAAGACACGTTAGTGTAACTGAAGTTGTGTCCCTGTCTTTCTAGTTTCAGAACCAAACACATCAAAGAGCTGAAACAACAAAGTTTTAAAGAAAGAAACGATTTGGGAACCAAAGCCACAACCGTGTATTGGCTTTATCGGGTCGTGTCTTACTAGAACACACCATTTCAGCCCTTTTAACCTTGGAACGAACCCTAGAGCAAGAGAGCCGCCATTGACACACAAAAATAGAGTTCTAGAGAGGTTGACAGCTGGGTTTCAAGGGGATAACGCCTTTGGAGTGGATCAACATCAAAATCGAATGGATTGCTTGAAGATTGAAGAATTCCCAATGGGCTATTTCGTTCTCTCTTGTTTTCATTTCATTTTTGTTGTTGTTTCTACTGATATTATGGGCTAAATTAATATGCATCTAGATGTGATGAACCCTAGGATGAATTTGTGATTGATTTTTGTTATTTTGTTGCTTTGTTCATGAATTGAGACTCATCTATGATTTATAATATTGTGTTGTTGGATTGATTCTACCGGTATTTTGATTCGACAATTGATTGCATGCATGTGAATCGAGAAATTTATCATGTGTTTTGAATCGCTCATAGGTGAGAGGAATTGCACGTAAACCTAAAGATAGGTCGACGTAAATCTTCCAGATTAAGGTCAAACTTAATATGAAAATTCATTAATATGTGTTAATGCAACGTGGGGGTATTAATTAGAAAAAGATTTCGGTTAATCAACTTGACGTTAGATGTTAACTTACTCGAGAGAGAGGTTAATGTATGTTAGGAATTCCTATGGTCCAATTGCATGAACAAGTGACTTAGTGACGAGGTCGATTTTGCTTAGGCGGTCCTAGGGGGATTCAACATCTGGATGCTACTGTTACCATTGATT
>CAODLS010505488.1:0-14103 GCA_948243855.1 Flueggea neowawraea
AATGTAAAATTACTAATCAATCCCCAACTTTCCTAAAATTATACTTTAGTCCCTGAAATCTCGAAAATCAATAATTAATTCCTAAACTTTTAGAATTTAAAATTAAATCCTCCAAATAACTCAATTTATGAATAAAACCTCAATTTTATAAAAATTGCAAAATTAGCCAACATTTTTCAAAAATTATAAATCTATAGCATATTTTTCCAAAATTACAAATCAGACCCTCATGTAAAATATCAGACCTAGTCCTCCAATTATTTCTAGAAAATCAAAAAATTTTAGTTAAGTCCTTGAGACAAAAAAAATATTTTTAGAAATGCCACAAAAATCGAATCGGGCTGAACCCGATGTTCGCAATGGTTCAATCAAATATATTCAACCCCGGAAACCTAAATCTAGCATCGGTTTGCATCCAGAAAGTCAAAATCAATCCAAACCAAAAATCAAATTTTCGTACCAAATGAAACCCATAAAAATTCAACCATCAATTCCTCAATTTCAAGCTATATTAATGCATTTTCAACCTCAATCCATTATTACACAACAAAAACCAACTCAAATCCATCCAAAAATACGAAAATTTGAACCCTAGAAAATCCATTTTTGGCCTCAAACCGAAACCCACACAAAACCATCCATTTGGACCATCAAACCAAGCATGAATAGGAGAGAGAAAGAGAAAATCACCTTAGCTTAGTGTGGGAATGGATGAGGAATGAAGGAGAGAGAGAGACGGATTTTCTGGGTTTTTGAACAGTGAATGTTGAAGAAAGAGGAAGAAGAAGAATGGTCGGGTCGGCTGGATTTTAAAAACCCAAACACGAAACGACACGTCGTTTCACTTCAGTGGAAAACGACACGCAAGCAGACGACACACGGAGGAGGCGAACGACCGAGCTTGACGATGCATCGCTCCGTTTCCTTTTGCGAGTGTGCGGACGTCCAGCGTAAACGACTCGTCGTTTGACGATGATTTGGAGAACTCACACGGAAGACAATGCAACAAGCTCGGATGACAACTCCCTTCAGCGGCGAACGACGTGTAGTTTGGACACCAATGGCAGACGACTGATCGTTCGGCCCTCATTTTCCAGAATTTTCATTTCAATTTCCATCAATTTTCACTTACCCAAAACACTACCATATCACTTCTAACCTTCTTTAATCACCCAATTAACATAAAAAAATATAAAATTAACTATTCAATCACCAAAAATAAAATTTCAAAATTTTACCCAAATTTATTTAAAATAATTATCCAAAATAAAATTTCAAATAAATTCCCAAATTATACAAAATAATTATTCCAAAAAAAATTATCTACCAATAATTATTCAAAATAATTACTCCAAATATAATTATCCAAAAATACTTATCAAAACAATATACGGGGTATTACATAAGGGGCTTTGTAACATACGTTAAGGTCCAGTAACATACATTAAGTGTAGAATAATGTACGTTAGCCTTTTTAAATCAGTGAAACGGTGTGTTTTGGGCAAGGGGCTTTTAAATACCCTTCACCCATTTATTTCAGTCTCAACTCATTTCAAACACACTTCCACCTCCAAAATTCGTCTCTCTTTGCCTCTTTTTGATTCCTTTTCATTCCTTGAGATAAGATTACTCTTCTAACTTGTTTCTTTGCTTCTAATCATGCAAGAATCACTTGGGCTTTGTTGTTTGTTCTAGTATGTTGTAGGATGACGGTTTGAGTTTTAGTTTGGGTTTCAGTTTTGAACAAATTTTTGGTTAGATTTCAGTTAGTTTTTATGTAACTTGGTAGAATGAACTTAGAATTTGTATGGGTTTGCTTTGGAATCAAAGATTTAAGAGATTTGGTGTGGTTTGGATTTGGAAGAGAAGTGATTTTGGGATTTTTGTCGTCAATTTGAAATTATTGGTAAAATGGAGTATTGATTCATATGTTTGAGCATGTTTGGAGGTGATTTAGGTGATTTGGAATGATTGGTGTCAGTTGTATGAATTTGTGGTGTTTTTGAATAAATTCTTCCTTAGGGACTAGAATGTGAATTTTTGATTTGTTTAAGGTCTGAAATGCGAATATGAAATATTTGAAGGGCTGATTAATAACTCTAAAAGTTTAGGGAGTCATTTGAAATATTTTGGTGTCTTGGGGACTAAATTACAATTTTTGAAAAGTTGAGGGACTAATTTTGTAATTCTGCAAAAACGTATGATTATCGAAGGAAATGTTAGAAATTTGATTTAAATAGGATTTTTGACATTGTTAGGGGGTTTGGGACGTGCATCTTCATTCTTTGCATATTCAGTATTGCCATAGTACTGTATTTGACTCTGATATGATATGTCTGCTTTTAGTTCCATCTGATATCCGAGGTGACTAGTCATCCATCAGCGGTGTTCGACCGGATTATTTGGTTCGGCATACAGGTGAGTTGGATACCATTTTAGACATATAGGCTGTGTTTTCTGAACTTATATGATTTTTGTTGTGCTCCAACCCTTGTATGTAATCTAGACTAATTAAGTATTTGGTAAACCTAAAATTTGGCTTATGTGAAATTTCTATGATAAGAAATGGGTTTGAAATATATTATATTTTTTGTATTAAATAGTCCATTTTGAGAAGTAATATATATTTTGGCAATAAATAACCTGCTTGAAAATAAGTATATTTTTCTAAAATGAATAGTATAGTTTGAGGTTAATTACATTTCTGTAAGTAATCGTTTGCTTTGCATGCTTATCAGTAGTTAGTAAATATGATTTGGCATACGTAAACTATACTCTGAATAATATACTATGTATTATGTATTACACTATGATCCATAATGGCCTCTGTAATTAAATGTCTATTGTATATGCTTGCGTGTTTAATAATGTATTTGTTTAAATCATTTTGAGAATATGTGATCAGTAGTATATTTTGTTGTTATTCATCTGTTTGGTATGCTGATCTAATTAATTAGAATATATTTATTTGATGATTCTGAGCAGTATTAATTAATCTTCTCTTTGATATGATGTCTTCTGAGAATTTATCTATATGATCTGTTGATGTGGGAGACCTTAACTATGGAGAAACGTAGCCTTTGGTATACCATTGCTCAATGAAGACCCAGTTAATATTGTGTGTCTGACCAGACACACAAGTCAGATGGCAGTAGTCCATATCTATGATTTTGATTTTTGTCTGATTCTGGTCCCATTTCTGATTTTTGATATTATCTAGATTTAATGATTTGTCTGATTATGCTTGAATTTGTATGTTTGTATTATCGATCATACCCTCGTAATATACTGTATTGTGATCTAGCAGAGTAAATCCTGCTGGAGCCCGTGGACTATAATGCTCGCGGATATATCCTTATTGATCAGTTTATGTCTATTTCAGCTTTGAGACCCTTAAGGTGTTGAGTATTGTTTGCCCCCAAGGCTATCAATTGTTTAGCCCTTTTGAGCCCGGTACTATTTATACTCTTAAGGTTACTAGTCTGTTGTTGATTTTGATTTGGATGCTGAGAGCAGTATCAATATATTAAGGGTGTATGATCAATGATATCATTATCAGTATATTTTTTAGACTCTGTATATGTAGTATTATTTTAATGCATGTTGGTTGCAATATGATATTTGTCTGATTATCTGTTATAATATTTATATGATATCTATTACGTTTGACTGCATGTTGTTTACCTTCTGTGCGAAATGTTTTGAAAAAGGGGTTTGAACTATTACTAGTACGTATGGGCGTGTATATTGATATTGTATAAGTATATACGCATATGCAATATTTCCTGAAAATGTTTTCAAAAATATTTATGTGAGGTCCTCGAGGCCCTCTAAAGTGTTGTTCATCACTGAGTATTCTCACCCTTTTTTGTTGCTTAACATTTCAGGTTATTTCAGAGTTAGTGATCATAAATGATGCATTTTGTTCAGCAGTGAGTGCCCTTTTGTTGGAGGCCTCAGTTTGTATTTTATGTTGGATGTTCCACACCGATTATTAGTGGGTTTTCTAGATGAATAATAGTATTTTGTTTATCTGATTTATTTACAAATGTTTTACACATTTTTTGATATAATATATATTTTGCTACACTTGATATTTTATTCTATTTGTAAATATTATATTTTTTTATTAATTGATTTGTGAATATTTTGGTATATGATTTGGATAGATGTCTTTCGAGGTTTGTGCAAGATGGGTTAGGCCTATGATTCGGTTCACCTCTTACGCCGATTTGGTCCGATCTCAGGTCGTGACATGCAAGATAATAAATATTTTATAAAATTGCCCCTGTAAAAGTAGAGAGACAAATAAGAAAAAACTGTAAAATTTCATCTATCGTGGTATTTTAATATTTTGTCCATATTTTAAAATATTATGAAATAGATATATGTATATCTTAAAAAGGCAAGATTTAAAGTCATGTGACTTTTCCTTCTGTTAGTCCCTTATTTTAACACACACAGAAAAAGATTGGAAAGACTGGAATCAGGGACAAATGCCCCTTTATATAGAGGTCTTACTTTGTCCCTATATGTAGGCCCCTACCTCAATTGCAGTTGAGGCAGGGGTCGAAACCCTAGTAGGGGAAGAGTTAAAGACAACTCTCCTCGATTGTGTTTTCAAGTTTTAAATTTCAAATTTTGATGAAATTAGACTTTTGTTTTGATTGGTTTAATGTTTGTTGTTAGACATTTGCATTTTATAATAGAAAAAAGAGAAGAGAGGGAGAAGAGAGGAGAAGGGAGAGGAGAAAAGACCTGCGTCATTATTCATCATATACTCACCATCACTGCTAGCTAGGAGTCCTAGTATGTTTTTTTTTTCAATTTCCTTCTATTTTTATTTAAGGAGGCTAAATTTCAAGTTTCAAATCTAGAAAAAAACATAGACTTTTGTTTTGATTGGCTGTAATGTTTGTTGTTTAGATACTTGTATTTTATTATTTTACAAATTGAGATTCCTGTTTTTAAGTGAGATGCTAATTGGATGAACTTTGATAGATGGCTTGTTGCTAATTGTATGGACTCAAATTAATGTATATAACTTGTTTCCAATTGGATGGGCTTAGATAGATTGATTTTTGGAAAGTCTGTGGCATATTAGTTGCTAATGACTTAAATTGATATTGGTAAAGTAGTTGCTTACTTATTCTTCAACAACTGTAGTTTTTCGGCTCTCAACTTAAGACTTTTAGGTTTTGAGTGCCTTACTTTTAACTAAAGTCTTCACTCGACATATGTGGTATCCACTAAATCTAGGTGTCATTTTTAGGTTGAAGTGTTCCTTCAATTAGCTCTAGAATGACCAATAGACACAAGGAAATGAGAGATACATGATTGTTCATATTCAAATCTGATGATGCTTATTCGGACTCTTCCATAGTTTAGTCTTTTTTTACTAGAAGAAGTTACCTATATACAAAAACAAACTGAAGGCATAGGCGAAGGAAGGGTGGGCGGAGGTGGGCGGCCACCCACTTCCCCCTGCTGGAAATACCCTAAAAGGAAGTGAAGTCGGGGTATATTATCATTCTCCACCTCTTGGGTATATTGTCGTGTCCACTCCTTTGCCTATTCCTGGCTTTTCCTTGAAGGATAGTTTTATATTTGAGCTAAGGTTTACATTCAAAACATCATTTGAATTTCAAATAGCTGTATTCAAAATTGAATAAATCTAATTATATGTTCTTCATTATAATTATAATTATTATAAGATTAATGTAATTGCCATCAAAAATAAAAATGATCAGAATTTTAAACACCGAACATATTTTTCACGTTAGATACATGTGTGGATTAGTTTACCGAAACATTACAAATGACTTTATGTTCTCGAATTGGGCAAATCGTTTTTTTATAATGGTCAAGCTTATAAGATCATTAGTCTTATCAAGAATTATTTGAAAATGATTTATTTAGAATCGGCCAATCGTCATCGTCAGCTTTCAGATTATTAGCAAAATCGTCTGTCCACAATTCTTGACATATAAGATAATCAAATTTCACCAAATGGTCAATATGGATGACGTTTTTGACATAAAAATCAAAATTGATTCGACTATTGCTTGTGGATTAGGACTACCTATTGCATATTTGTATTTCTAGGTTATTGCCTCTTAAACCTTCCTTTAATTAGTTTGTAGTTACTTAATAATAATATACATTCAAATTTATCAAAATAATTAATATACATTCAATAACTTAAACTAATATTTTGCCAAATCAAGTAGTATTAATTTCTAATTAAGCGGGACATTAATGACTGATATTGATGGTGTAACTGGGTAGCATTATTGAACCTCCATCTACCATAGATGAAAAGCCACCTAACTAATATTTCAAATGGCTTTGAAGGCATACACGTAAACAAATACGTTACACTGTGTGTGTGTGTGTGTGTGTGTTTTGACTCTTACTAGGAATTGTATCAATTTAGATTCCTATCAATATTTTGCTGCAATTTTATTCAAATACCAGGCAAAAGAAAATTTATTCAATTAGATTATACGCGTTTTTCCTCAAGAAATGCAAAGGAACTGGGATTTATCTCTTTTCCTCTTTCAGCAAAAAATTTCATCTTAGAAAGAAGATATGAAAGCAAATAATGATTTGATTATTGAATTTCTTTTTCTTATTACTGAATTACTTAAATATAGCATTTCTTCATCTCAAATCTCAACTTTCTGAAATCTGAAATTATTAATAGTCTATTCGGTAAGATGGAAATGTCATCTATCGAATTATCTAAACCTCTTGCTTTGAAATCTATATCTATATACATAATGAAATCAAAGAAAGCTGAGCTCCATTTGTAGAATCTAAAGAGTCATTAGGCTCTAGAATACAAGATAATTTATTTCTAATTTTCTAAAATTTTTACATTTTTAACGTGTAAATAAATTATATAATTAAAGAGAGTGTATTGAAAAGTCTAAACTCTTCAAATTCAATTTAACTCTGCCAATTGGACTCTTTGAATTCCGAAACGTTATTAGGTCAGATTTTTAATGCTTGAAAGGGCCATTTAATTGTTATACTGTGGACATATATAATTTTAAAGCCTCTTTGAATTCGAGACACTCGGTCTCAATGCCAGTGAGGTTAATTCACTCTCAGAGCAATTTTTGTGGTTTTTTCGAGGCAAATTTTGTGATACACGAGTTGTGTCACGACCTGATTCTAGACCATAACTGGGATACGAGGCGAATTATCTAAGAGAGCTTAGCCTATCTCGCATAAACCTAAGAATATAGAACTTTTACCCAAACTCATATTTAGATTATTATTAAACAATATCAAATAAAAGTTCAAATCTCATTTAATAAAGTACAATATTTATAATATCAAATATAGAAAATATTTCAAATTAAAAATATTTGTAATATCAGAAACAAGAACATAACCCACAAAAATCCAGTGTAGAGCATTTAACAAATATACAAACTGGGACCCGATCAAGATGACACTCACTGCCAAGCTGGACACCTTACTGAGCGCTAACGATCCGATAATTCAAACTTCGGCTAACCTGAAAATTGGGGGGGGGGGGGGGGGTTTATAAAAATCAGTTAGAGATTTTGCAACATAAAGCCACAGGAACATAACACAAACTGTTTTGAAAAAAAATCGAAAATACCACATGCAGGTACATTCATATATATATATATACACACACACACACACACACACACACACACACACACACACACACATGCGCGTTGTTTTGAAAACAGCTCGAAAATACCACATGCAGGTACATTCATATATATATACACACACACATGCGCGCGGCGCGTGCGCTAAGTAAATAGTCACGTTTCAAAAACCATTCCGAAACCGTTCGCAGACAAAGCATACACATGCACACATACATTTAGAAGCTGAGTAAAATCTTTCAAAGCATTTTCAAGCTTTATCAAAGATAACATACTTTAAAAAACAAAGTGAAATCCTTCAAAAAAACCTCTTAGTTTATCAAAACATCCAAAAAACAAAAAATCCAATTTCTCTTTTTAGCTTTATCAAAAATTCAGTACAGAAGCCAAAAACCTTTTGAGCTCATTAGAAATTCCAAAAAAAAAAACAAAAAGTTGCCATATAGGCACGCTGTGTGGCCATCAAGGAAAGTAATGCCGCTTGGGCGAGTATGACCACCAAAGCGAATATAGCCACTAAGGTGAATATAGCCACTAAGGCACTGAGTAACCACTAAGGCATAAAGATATATATACATGGCCACTAAGGTGCAAGGATAACCCTTCAAACTTGTATCCAACGATAGATCAAAAGCAACATCATGTATACATGGCTACTAAGGTGCAATGATAGCCCTCCAAGTTGTATCCAACGATAGATCAAAAGCAACATCATGGTAGTGTTTCCAAAACAAACGAATATATATAAAATAATAATTTGCATATCCAAAAACAGAGGAAAACCTTGTCAAGCAACAACATGCAAAGTAGACAACATTCACAAAAAGTATAGAATTTATTTCACAACGTACCAAAGGAAGATAATATAATCACTTTATATTATTTTTTAGAAATAGTTCAACTTCCTTAGAAGTACAAAACCTTCCAAATGGAGTATTATTTCTATTCCCAAAACTCAAATGATTTTCTCTAAAAACAAATTCTTATAGTGCACAAAAAATTCAAAAGGTTTCCAAAAACAAATTCAAATCAAACAGGTCCTCACGTATGCCAAATTTTAGGATTTTCAATCATTTAATTAGTTCAGATGACATGATATGGTCGTAGCACAACAAAAACATATAACTTTAGAAAGACACAACCTATGTGTCTGAAGTCGACATTGCACTCACCTGGATGCCCAGCTACCAAACTCAGAATTGCTGACCACCGACAGATGGATGGTCATCTCGGAAACCAAATTGAGCTGAAACAAATGTTTTCACAAAGAATTAACACCATGACTGTGGCAATACAAATAATGCAGAAATGCAAATTCATACTCAAACTCAGACGGTGTTGGAAATCCTATTTCAATCAAATGTCTAACCCTTTCGTCAATTCTTAAACACTTCATTATCTTACAGAGTCAATCTCCCAAAACTTTTAAAATCTACAATTCAATCCTCAGAATAATTCACAATCAATATTAAACCTCAACCATTCAAAATATTACATTCTAATTCCAACAATAGGCATTCTTCCCAAAATAATCTAAACTTTGTATTGGCCAACATCCAATGTTTTAAGTCGTTCCAAATGACTCACATCAACCTCTTAATCATAAATATACAACCAATTACCCCAAACAAACTCAAGGTCATGAAAAATCTTCACAACTCGGCCAAAACCCTAACCCATTTCAAAACAATATCAATCTTCAATTCAAACACAAGCTCATACTAATTCTAAGTTCATTCTACCATATACTAACAGAAATTAGCTCAAATCAACTCAAAAGTCCGTTCAAAACAGTGATCAAAGCTCAAAACCATCACTTACAATACCTTTACGACATATATGCATAAACAACAAAATCCAAGCCAAATCCTTGCATTCCTAACTCCACTCAATCAAGATATAACAAGAACAACTCCAAATCTAACTAGAAATTCATCTAAAACTGAAACCCTAGCTTCAAACAAAACCCATTTCGTCCAACATCAAAAATCTCCAAAACCGAAGTTAAAACCTTGTGATTTTGACCTCAAACAACCATAATCTAATAACTTACAACATCCATTTTAACAGAATCACTCAAATCCAAAACAAACATTCAAAATCGGCCTTAAAGCTAAAACCAAGATTCTAGCATGAAAATTATGAAATGAAGAGATTAGACAGAAATCTTACCTGTAGAGATGTTTAGAAACATTGGGGAAGCAAGAACAAAGTGAGAGATCTGATTTGAGAGTGAGAGAGAGTGAAAATGATGAGTGACGGACGAAGGGGTATCTTCACCAAAACGCAGTGTTTTCACTCATTTTCACCATTTCTGGGCACCTTAATGTGCGCAGTACAACACCTACGCACGTAGAAGAAGTCCAATGTGTGTAGATCTATTTACAACATACGTAGACGACGTTCAACAATTCTCTATTCAACCCATATCATGATCTATGTGCTTAGCTCCCCTACTATGCATTTAGACGGCCTACACAACTCGTAAACCAACTCGAATCCTGCTCCACGTGCGTAGATCCCCTTACAACACATGTAGACACCTCCAGCATGCCCTACATGCGTAAATTACACCTCAAATGTGTTTTAACTTAAAATCATAAATCCCATCACTCTTGAGACTTAACAACACCTAAACTTGCAAAGGTGTCATCTTAAAACAACTGTAAACATTTCCAAACACTCCAAACATCATATCAAAAGTTCAAGAATCAAATTGGAAATGAGCTCAGATAATTCGAGACCGAACGACATTCCACCAGAGATCTTATCGAAATCGGTCGAAACACTACATAAAAGCGATCAGAATGGGTGGGATATTACAAGTTGACACAAGTATTACCTTAATGGAAATATTCAAATTTCTTTAAGTTCTTCGCTCGCAAGTTCTCATGGTAAAAAAAATTATAACTTAGGCTTGTCGTGTGTTGTAAATACTATTAAATATTTATAGATCATTGTTGTAGAATGGATCCATATAAAATGAGCTAGCTTATGGTTTTGAGTATTCTATAAAAAAAAAAGTCTCATAATATTGGTAATGTAAATTTCTTTTCTATTGCTAGAATTCTTGAATGAGGAAATTACACTCTATGTCTTTTTTTTTGTCATTTTAATTTCACATATGCAATACAAAAAATTATATTTTTTTGGCATAGAATAGTCACATTTTTTATTTCACTAATGCTAAAATATTTATACATTTTTGTCATGTTTCTCTCTCTTCAAAACCCCATTCTCTCTCTTCTTCTCTCCTTCTCCTACTTACTCTATACCTCCTCTCTATCTGCCGTAGCAATTTGAAATCGATATACATCATTGTGACACTGGCTGTTCTTCAACGTTGCAATGTGAGCTTGAGGTACGTGAGAGAAAGGAAGACTGACAACAAGAGAGAGTGAGAGCGATTGACGACGAGAGAGAGCGAGATGGAAAGAACAAGAGTGAGAGAGTGACTAGGGGGAGAAAGAGAGAGGTCGCGACAGAGAGAAGTGGTAGTGAAAGGGGCGGCGGTTAAGGTTTCAAAACCCTAGCTACATCCCAAAATGGAAAAATTAAACTTTAGTCCTTTTTAGCTTGTAAAATTATAAAATAATACTTAAATTTGGGTTGTACTCATTGTGTATTTGTTTTGTACTTTCTTTACTCTCGTTTTGTACTCACTTTGCTCTCGTTTTGTTTTCATTTGTACTCATAATTTTACCCAGTAATAAAGAATATTTTTTTTAAAAATTTTATTTTGACTTGTACTCATTTGTTCTCGTTTTGTTCCCACTTTATTATTGTAATCGTATTCTTCTCGTGGTCAACACACGATCAAGATGAGGTATTTTTTAAATCTTTTTTTTTGTATTTACATTTTTAGTAGCTTTTTGACATGTGTGTTGCATTTTTGGTCAATTTTACCTTTTTTTTCTTTATATTTTTGTGTGCAGTCCCTTCTTGAATCGCTTAGTGTGATATTATGCTAAGTGCAAACTATGTAATCCTTTTATTATTAATTGAACTCATCCTTATTATAAAATCAAATTGGAGAAGAAAAATTGGTCCATTTTGTTGAACATTAAAAGGATTAGATTTATTTTGAAATATGACAATAAGCCACTAATTTTATATTCAATGCAATTATTATTTACAATGAATCCTCTCAACGTGTGCGTATGTCTAAATTAGATGAATTATGAAGTTCAATTTCTCATTAAGTAATTATTTTATGGTTATTAAAGTGTCATAAATAAATTGAAATCCTATAATGTTGCATTAATGTTAAATTGTATTCCCTGAATTATTTGTGGTTTTAATCTTATTCTTACGCACTATCCTCCGATACAACATCAGACAATGAGAAGAATAGTTGTAAATGTGGTATCAGAAGCCGAAACCACTGAAATAGTTTTGCATTCCACAAGCAATGGATGTAAACATATCATAATTCAGTCAGACTGCCTTATTATAATGAATTTTGACAAGAATATTTTTGTAATGTAGTTACCACGAATAATTATTTTTATAATGTGAATTGTTCGGTACTTAGAGAGGATCCAAAAAGGACAGTTTTAGTGTTAAAGCATACTCGGGAGAAAAATAAGATGATATTATCGATAAGAAGTAATAGTGAAAGTAAACACAAAGCACTAATAAATTCTTTTATCTTGTATTTAAATCCTTAAGCATCAAAGCAAGAGTGACATACAACTACCTCTATTATTATGAAAGCCTCTCGTCCAAATTCAATACCATTTTTTTGCTGGCATAGATGCAATAATATAAAGTAAGGCTGATAATTATTTCTTTTTTTTTTGTCAAAGATTGTCTTTTGTTTTAATCGATAGATCTTGACAAATGTGGAATAATTATTGTGTTTTCACAATTCAGGTTATTTTTTATTTTTAGATCGTTGAGAAATTACAGTTTTATTCGACATTACGATCGAGCAAATTGACTTTTGCTGATTTGTTGTTTGGAATTTTTGCGGATTGAACCTTGAGGTAATGGTGATTGGGATTGTTGTTGGTTGGAATGGTTGATTGAAATTTTTGTGGATTGAGGCCCGCAGTCTATGCATAAATTTTGTTATCAACCATGAAAATTGAATGGTAATTCATTTTGTGAAGTTAACCAATCATATTGAAATGCTAAAAAAATTCTCTCTAATTAGATGTACAAACAATGAGCATATTGTTTAGAATTAGAGATATTAGTGGTTGGCTTTTTTTAACAATTTAGATTATTTGAATAGTATTTTTTGGGACTTGAGAGACTTTGAAGTGTTATTTTTCTGGTGTTTTAAATAATTAAAAATTGTATACTTTTGTAGTTGTGCAGAAGACAAGGTTAGAGGACTTGTAATGTGCTTTACATTTGTGGATCTATTTACAAGCAATAGAGTGAGTTTAGTTGCAAATGGCCAAATAATCTATCAACAGTAAGTGTGGTCTTGGAGTAGAAGCCGTAGCATATCTTTGAATTTGAACTTTATTCCCTTTTTTTCTTTTTACTCAAATGTAAACCAATGTATAATTAAAATATAAAAAAAAATTATAGCACCGTGCGAAGCACGGGTACATGTACTAGTTTAAATACAAATCGTTAACGAGCAATCAAATATTTGAAATTCCAAACAGTTTGAAAATGGGAAAATGATATACTTCGCACTAAGCTATGGTAACCGTATACAATCCTTTTTTTTTTCATTGATATTACACAATGATCATAAATTTTAGATAACTATCATTTGATAAGGTCTATTTTGGATGTTAAATCAAAATTCAAGTGATAGTTGAGTATGTGTGCCATTTTGTTAGACTTAGTCTAAATTTATCATTTTTAGCATGACAATGGAAAAAAAAAGGCTTAGTAGTAATAACTTTAGGCTTAGTTTTTTTTTGGTACTTTTAGCTAGATCTTTTAAATTAATAAAAAAATACACCACTTGCAAATTGTTACAATTGTGACATAAATTAATTTTTCTATTCAAAATAACTGTTAAATTGCAATGTAGTACTTGAACACTAATGGTCACATCATTACTGTCACGACTCATTCCTGGGACCATGACCGGCGTACGAGGTGAACCGTCTATGAGAGCCCGACTCATCTCGCACAAGCCTTCATATACAAAATTATTACCCAAAATCATATTTAATAAAATATGATACAAACAAATTAAAGGTTTAAACATCATTTATTAAAGCAAAACATGATATAAATTTGTGCGGAATAATTTCAAATTAAACATTTGAAATATCAAATACAATAACAAAAATTAAAACAAATCCCACAGGAAACCCGGTGTGGAGCCTCTACTAATCATACAATGGGGCCCGATCAAAAGGACGCTGACCACAACATCAGGATACCTCACTGAGTATCAAACGTCAACGATCATAATCCACAAGAGTCACCTGCAAGATGATAATAAACAGGAGACAAAACAAAACAAAGAAAG
>CAODLS010505649.1:0-13503 GCA_948243855.1 Flueggea neowawraea
TTCTTTGTAGAAATCAGGGAGGGACTTGAAAACTGAATTGAAGTCATTTGTTGGAAGATCATTTAAGTAGACTCGAAATTCTGGTACTGGACTCAAGATTCTGGAGCTTGCTGACTCAACTGTTTCAACTATATCTTTGATAGTTGACAGCGTGTTGGGTCCCGAAGAACAACCCAGATCAGCTATGCCTATGCTCTTTGGTTGTAGTTCAAGATACAATTGTTCTAGTGTTTCCAGGGTTATGTGCTTCGCCATATCTGATGCCTTCTTCTGTTAAATTATATGAAAAAAAATGAAAATGAATTAATGGGGTCGTGATGATCATAGAACTTGTAGCTGAATGATTTGGAGAAGATTGATTTACAAAACCTGTAATGAGGAGTTTTTGGCATAGCTGTTGTCTCCGATGCCTCCTGTCATGTGAAAGAGTTTCTCGACATCCATGTTTTGGTTCGGTATAATACTGCAACTGCCTTCTTTGGTGCTGTTCCCTTCTATCTTTGCCACCGTGGAGAGCTTTAATTTCCTTTTATAGGTAATTTCTATCATGTACATGTTATCATCTTAAGACCAATCAAATAAATCCGAGTTTATCGATAACCTTATGGTCCTTGGGTGTTTGGTGGATGAACATGTTTGAAGAAACGCGCCGTTAGCTTTACTTTTTTGTTGTATTTTTTTAAAATTTACTAAATCTACAGTAAATAAACTCCCCAGAATTCAGTTTCGAGTTTTTGATACATCATACTTTGACTAAACCTTTCTTTAACAAAGAGTGAAAACATTTTAATGAAATAAATTTCTGATAAATTTTCATCTCAATGTAGTTGAAGTAATAAAACTAACAGCTAACAGAGAGAATGGCACAATCAGAAATTCTATTAATAATAATGATGGTTCAAAGTGCATTTAACTTCAAAGTGCGATTAATTGTGATGACATTGTGGTAGCTACAAGCCAAGCCGATCCTGTTTTGGTAAAATTCAAAAATGAAGCAAGCTAAGCTTCAAGTTGGTTAGAGTGGTCAAAAAAGCCGGTAGAATTTATTTTTTTTTTACATAAATCGTGGGTTAAATTATTAAAATATGTTCATAATTTTTGATATTGTGCTCATCAAGTGAGATATCCAACTTGAATTTCATTTATAGACCACCATTCCGGAAGTGATAAGCTTTATGGATTGCAATAATGGGGAATTCCACGGTCAGGCTCAAAAGTCATGCTGCGTGTGCATTATCATGTTTGGTCTCCCGATGAAAATGCAAAGACTGCCGAGTGCTGTATTGTATTGGAGTTGGTCTCAAGCTTTTCCATTCGAGTCTGTCAAATCATTGCCCATTTCAATTCAGAAATTCCGGGACACGTGTCGATCGAGGGATGCATGATGGGCTTACGATCACGGAAGAGTCTACGATCTTTGTAGTTAATGGATGCCACTGTCATTGCATTTCTAACTGGCTAAGCATTAACTTCAAGTTGATGAAGCCATTGAAGAGGAAAAGGGAAGGTAGGAATCAAATTGCTGCCCAACTTTGATTTTTAGGGAAAGTAGATAGGGACTGTGAATTGGTAATGATTTGGACAAGTCTCCAATGTTGTTCAAGTTCATATGATGTGCCATGTTGTGTTAAGATCATCTACAAAGTACAAGTACCAATTTGAAGTTTCAGTTCAAAAAAAAAATACCAATTTTGTAGTTCACTGAAGGTTTTAGATATGAAATGAGGTCTGTAAGTCCATAAACTTTTTTTTTTTAGTGTTTATATAAGTTTATATTTTATCACGATTTCAAGTTAATGAAATAGTTTAAAAGATAAAGAATATTTTTTGGGATTAAGTGATTTCATAAAATCGTAATTTCGATCTTTTAAATTGTAAAATCTTTTTAAACCAATTTTCAAGTGTGTTGGAGCGAACAAGATTTTTTTTATGGAAAAAATTGAATGAAAATAGTTTAATGAACATGAGTAAAAATAGGATGTAGAATGTGAATACCTTCCATATAAAAATGAATTTAAACAAAAGATGAATTGTGGCTTTTAGTGGGTTTAGCTTTTGAGCCGATACCAATATGCATATAAGAGCATATGCATATTGAACAAGATGGAATTATTTCTTTTTTTTTCTTCTCTACAAACATTTTTGCAACCAAAGAAAGAAAGTGTAGAGCAAAAACGAAATGATGAATGATTGGAAAAAAGAGTTGGTCATGCCGATGGGGCATGAGTAGTACGGCATAAAGACCGCAGAATGAGGAGTCGAAGATGTGGTGGAAGAAAGTTGTGGCCGCATGTTTACTTTACCCATTGCTTTTCTGGCCTTTTTGCTATCGACTCATGCCTCTACTCAATTATTGCTCCCACTTGTTTGTCACTTCCACCCTTCTCAATTTTCATTTCAATTCATTCGCCAGTAATATATCAAATGTCTTTCCCCATTTTTCCTCATGATCATTTAAAATTGATAATATCTCGGTATTATAAATCTTGTCAGAAATATGGTCTATAACAATTAGCATCGTGAAGTCTATAATGCCACAAACTCTTGTTCTCGATTGATACAAAACTGAAAAGAATTCAGATAAACTAATTGAATTGAATTAAATTACTATTTGTTGATTTTTTTTTGGATCAGCCTCACTAAATGCGCTAATTCCCAACTCATCCCATGCCGCTCGAACCCGGGATGTTAAGCATGCCAGGCTTGACATCCAGTTTTAGGCTAGGCTAGGCGCTCAATCATTGGAACTAGTGGTGAGCACGAGTCGATTCGATTTAGATATTTGGAAATATCCAGAATTGAACCGAACTTTGGAGATTTTGTTTTCTTCAGAATCAGAACTGAATCGAATATTCGAACCAAAATCTCTGAAATTTCAGTTCGGTTCAGAGGTTTGAAGATTTTGGTTCAGTGAAAATGAGTCGGTTCTGATTCGGTGAAGATTTTTTTTAATAAAATTCATTTTAAATACAAAAAAATGTCATATTTATAATATTTTAAACATATAAACACATTACAGTAACATAAAATTAAATCTCAAATACAATCGAAGATATCATAAATACAAAAAACACTTCAATATACCATCCATCTTGAGAAATTTAAGATTTTCATTCCAAATTTAAGACATTATATATATATATATATAATTTTTGGTTCGGTCCGGTCCGGTTTTCGGTTCGGATATTGTTTAAGACCCAGACCCGAACCAAATAAAGATTTTAGTTCGGTTAGGAGAAAGTTAAAAGTCAATAGTTCTTTTCGATTCGGTTCAATTATCTTCAGGACTCGTACTCAATCCTAATTGAAACAAGCCGACCGCAACTATTTGTTGATTGTTGTTTGGAGTTAAAAAGAAATCTAGTACAATTTTTTTTAAAGAAAAAATGATAGCACTTAAATTGGACCCTTCTCAACACTGCCCTGAAACATATGTTTGATCTTGCAATCATCTCTTGATCAAAAAAAAGAAAAGAAAGATCTTGTAATCATTTAACGTTATTCAGTTGTGTTTAAGCCATGAATACACAACCTGGTAACAACCTATTAGGATTTAGGAAAATTCTTGCTTAACTTTGGTGTATGATCCCAACCATATACCAAGTAAATTGACAGTTGACATGTGCACATGTGTCAGTGTCTTGAGCCAGCGCAAAAAGTTTGGGGCTTTTTACACCAAATTTGATGCAAGGGTAGGAACGTGTACACTAAGTCTAGGCAAAAAAATTTCATGAATTTATGTGAAACTACAAACACCATGATATTCCAAAGCCCTTAATATAAGGCCACGTCCAATTTTATAAGCCAGCTAAATGCCCATTTCTCCATCAACTGATCTCTGATGCACAAATTCTTTATTGTATTAAATAATTAAGCATTGTTGAGATTAAATCTACTTAATGTTTAATGAAGCAAGCAAAGAATGGGACGGATTGGTGGAAAGAAAAGGTGAATTATATTAAAGTAAGATTTTCTTGATACATGATGAAGTTGCTTGATGTTTGATGAAGCAAGCAAGAAATGGGACGGATTGGTGGAAAAAATAGGTGAATTGAAGTGTGACGAGGAAGACACGGCTTGAGATACGACCGTATAATGCATTGCTGCATGTTTTCTCGACACACGGACAACGACTTCAGCCCATGTCTTCTTGGCTACGACCGTGTCTCACCATTGACGTTTTGTCATTGATGGTGGTTTTTATAACCTGTTAACTTATTTTGGTTGTTTTACATGAGTAGTATTTTTGTGTAATTTTTATAATAATTGATAATAATATATAATATTTTTAATAAATATTAAATATACAAAACATTAAATACTGTATTTGCAAAATGAATCCTTTTAACTTGTTGTGGTGGCATTTTAGGCTACTAGAGACTTGATGGATTTTTAACTCATGTACCATCAACTATATTAAACAGTATATTACCATCAAATCAATTAACAAAATGAGAGTGATGATCTCATGGAAGTGATGTCACGAGCATGACGTATTTGTGAATGTATTTAGGCATACATATCCTCTACAAGTATTTCAATTTGCACATTTTTTAAATTATTGAACAAATATGTAGTTTTCAACAGTTTGTTGTGAGTATAAATTTGGTTTGTTTATTTGAGAAAAATATAAGAAACTAGATGATAGAAAGTTGAAATAAATGACTTCCATAACCATTTAAATAACTCCAACTCGTCTCTAACTTATCAAACTTCGCATGATATTTTGTTATCATCAAAATCAATCCATATGAGTCAATACAGATAAAGGAGAATAAGTAGGAAAGAGATTTAGATTTAACTTTTTTTCCAATTAATTAGAAGAAACTTACTATAACCGAAACATTTTAAAAGGCAACAAAAATTAAACTAAATAATATATATATATATATATATCTCACAACCGAAATTTTCCAAAAAAAATAATGAGAGAAAAAATAAAAAACACTTCTGAGCTATCAGATTATGAAAAAAAAAAACAAATATCATAAAGTACTAAGAAAATCAAATTAAGACAAAATATTAACTTGAATATCTGTTTATATTCGACGCTTTGTGTTTAATTTTTTTGGATTTTCTTATTTGAGTAAACTTTTATCAGATTTTTTGTTTTATAATATATATACATATAACAATATTGAACAAAAGATATGAGTATAAGACCTCAATCCAGAAAAATCTCTAACATATTAAACTAATATACCATAAATTGAAATTATGAAATCTAAAAACAAGTAATTAAACTAGAAATTGAAAACATAAAATCTGAAAACAAATAAAATTAGAATTAGTAGTATTCAACAAATACAAGCCACAAAACATTGAATGTTTATACACACACTCTATATATTTGTAGTATATTGTCGGTATATTATAATGTTATTATTTGATAAAAATATATATATACCGCATACAAAACCGAAATTGAGTTATTATTACGAGTATAGCAATGGAATATTAATTAAGAATATTGATAGAATGTATATTGCATTATTATTTACTATTAAAATTCATAGTATATTGTTTTATTATACGGTCATTAAGAATCTTTTTTTTGTGTGTATTGAAGGAATCACATACTGATTAACTAATAAACAATATAATAAATATATTCGATTTACTAACTTCAATTCCAGCGGAAGCTAGCAACGAAGCAGAACCAGATCTATGTTAGTCTTGCGAGCAAACCACGGTTGAAATGCTAACAGGAATGCCCTGCTTTTTCACAGTCTAGATGTCATACGTGATCTGTGCAGAACCGCTCTCTCCCGGTGGAGAGCTCTCTCTCTCCCTCTCTTTGGAGGTGTGTTGGTGTTCTTCAAGAAGAAGAATAACTCTTCTTCTTATATAGGCCACTAAATGGGCTCGTGGGTCTAACAGGTTTACGGGCCCATTTCATTCTCAATTTAATTAAGTTTATCAATTGGTCTCGGTTCATACATTGACCAATCGATTTTAGTTATTTTCAATTGGACTTTTCAATTGGTCTCGATCCACGGTATTGATTCACACCTTGACCATGAACGGACCGCATTTTCCAACATATATAAACAATATACATGGAATAAATCATCGATAACTTGGTTTCACGTCGACATAAAATATACCTGCAATATCAAACAAAAGAATCGTTATTGAGGAATCTAACAAACTCTTAAAACTAGAGTAAGTAATATCCAACAAATAAAAACTAGATATAAACAAAAATAATAAAGCAATATTCATAACATTACACAATAACATTACACGGACAAAGAATATAATTGTTTAGTCAAACAATCAAATCATATCAGAGCATGGAAACATGTAAATTATGTAAGACAACTGATCTGACAACTTTGAATATATTAATGTTAATATTTTTAGTATATTACTTTATTATTTAGATATTACATGTCATTAAATTTTTTTATATTCATAAATAAAAAATACAAACCGTAAAAACAGTGATGGTATATATTACCAGCATACCAATATATAGATCAAAATACTACTAGTACTAATATTCCTAGCATAATGCTAAATATCCATAAAAAAAATAACAACAAATATAATTATAAAAATTAAACAAATATTTAGCACTGCTCACGGGAGGGGTCGGGGATTGGGAAATTTCCAGGTCGGTGCCGAAAATCGGGGATGGATCCCGTTCTATCCCGGAGAAATAAAATGTCCGTCCCAGTCTTGTCCCGAAAATTCGGGTGACCAATGAACCAACTTAAGCCCAACTTTAATATTACAGTACTTGGGCTGAACTTTCCGCCCGATCATTTCTCAGCAATCGAATGACATAATTAGTCAGTTCGTTTGGATGTCATGTCTTGGGGTTGTTGGGTCGTTAATTCTGCTTACAACATTTGGTGCAACATTGTCAAACCCCCCCTGGCAACCAAACACTTTCGTATAATACTACCCCAAAACTTACAAAATAAACTAATTTGGTTGAAATTCCAAAGTGTCTAAAAATGTTGTTGCAATTAAATTAGGCTAGGACGGTGAGCAACCCAATGATTCGTTACACCAGTCCAGTTTCTTCATTCTCTTCATTATTATATTTCTTCACCTACTGTATATAAATAACGTCATTGATAAATTGGCATGGCTTTATGCTTCACACATCAAGGAAAGAAAGATTTGATCTTCCATGGTTCAGAGAACGATTTTGAAGGTTAATATTTCATGCCAGAAATGCAAGAAGAAGGTTCTTAAAGCAGTCTCCGCCCTTCAAGGTAAATTTCACCAAACTATTATTCATACTTACCATCTATTCTATCAAGATATCAAATTTCTTATAAAGATTCAATGGGAACAACTTTAAAATTGTGAGAAGAAAATAGTTCGATACTTTATTTTTTATTTTCATTCGATACTTTATTAATAGGTTTATAATTCAAATAGCATTAGATTAGAGTGGTATTCAGTATCGTGACGGATTAAATTTGTATGTATAGACAAGATCGAAGTTGATGAAGCGAAGGAGACAATAGCTGTGATTGACCCATGCTCCATACAACTGTTACCTTTGTCAACGAATCATCGTCATGCCTGTGGGCCGTTATGACGACCCCCAACCATCATGTTCCATTATGCAATTATTTATTTTTTACGAATTACCGATTTTTTTATGAGTCATTTTATTCATTTTTATCGAATTTGCGATCGCTTAACGTTGAGATTAACAAGTCATTTTCATTAAATTTCTGGTAGTTGACTTCCTCTTTTTTAAAAGTCTCCTTTTGTTTTCAGATATATGAATTAATTAATAGATTGAGAAGATTTATGATTTCCATTTTGCTGGTGGTTCCACTTGTACTTTTGATTAATTATAATTTACTCATTTGATTAGATCCAACATCCATTTCATTAATTTTTTCCTTTTTTTTTTTCTATCATTTTTTCATTAGTTTTCCCCTTAACTTGATTCTTACTCCACATCCAGATCCATCTAAGAAATAGAATAATACCTAATTAATTGGTTAGAAAAAAAGACGAGAAATCATTAAGTTTTGCTTTGTGAAATACCAAATATAACCTGAATCATCCTAGCTGTCACACCGTTATTCGCCTCCACCTGCCAGTTACTGTACTATGTAGTTCGATTTTCAACTTCTGTATTTTCCCACGCAAAGCAGTTAAAATTGACCAACGATTCTGATTTACCATGGCCGATTTGCCCAACACTCCCGTCGTTTACTGTATCGGTACCGCCGATACCAAATTCGACGAACTCCGATTCCTCTCCAACGCCGTTCGCTCCAATCTTTCCCTCTTCTCCTCTTCAGAGGTACTCGAATTGTCACTCTCCTCTCGCAACTAATCCATTTATAGTTTGTTAAGTAATTCGTTAACTAATTAATCATTAATTGTTGCCAGCTTGGCGTCAACATCGTCGATGTCTCCGTCGGTAACAAAACCGACGAAACAGTTCCTGATTTCGATTTCGTTCCGCGAAACGATGTTCTTCGTTGTCGTATTGGTTCGGATACTTCTCTTCGAGAGGACAGAGGAGAGGCGGTTGCGGTAATGAGCGAAGCGCTTGAATTTTTTTTGAAGAAAAGTGGAGAAAGGAAGCAACTTTACGGAGTGATCGGAATCGGACGCAGCGGAGGCACTTCGTTGCTGTCTCCGGCATTTAGATCACTCCCTCTGGGGATTCCCAAGGTGATAGTGTCCACAGTGGCAAGTGGTAGAACCGAGCCGTATGTGGGGACATCAAATTTGGTGTTGTTCCCCTCTGTGGTGGATGTTTGTGGGATCAATAGTGTGAGTAGAGTTGTATTGAGGAATGTCGGCGCTGCTTTTTCAGGAATGGTAGCTGGGAGGGTTCAGAAATGTGGTGGTGGACCTGGTGGTGGAGGGGAGAAGGGAGTGAAAACTGTTGGATTGACTATGTTTGGGGTTACAACGTCGTGTGTTAATGGTGTAAAAGAGAGGTTGGAGAAAGAGAGGCATGAGACTTTGGTTTTTCATGCTACTGGTGTTGGTGGTAGAGCCATGGAGTCTCTTGCTGCTCAGGGGTTTATTCAGGTATGTGTTGTTTCAATTTGTAATGTGTTTTGCATTTGAAGGACTTGAACTTTACTTGACCGAATTCGCTGTTTGATGAATTGCTGATAATTGGATTATTTGCCCAAGTATGTGCGTGTTTTTATTTGTTGTGTATTTGCATAGGCTGTTTTGGATATCACAACCACAGAGGTTGCAGATTATGTCGTTGGAGGTGTTATGACTTGTAACAGTTCCCGCTTTGATGCCATCATAGAGAAGAAGATTCCTATAGTCTTGAGTGTAGGTGCTTTGGATATGGTAAACTTTGGACCTAGGAATACAATACCTTCTAAATTTCAACAAAGAAAGATCCATGTCCACAATGAGCAGGTATGAGGTAACTATTCCCTTTGCACCTGTTTTCTACGTCCAATCATCATTTCTCCATAGAATCTGTTATTTCAAGACCCCTTTTTAGTTTTCCTACATTTCCCCCCTTTTGGACTCTCGGGTTTTGTTTGTCAGAAGATGTGAAATCAAGTCTGTTTCTATGATTTCAAGCTGTATCATCTGTGGGTGGTCTTTTACTCTCTTTGTTCCTTGTAACTGATTGGCACTTTCTAAATGACACTAGAGATATGCAATTTATGTTTCTTTACTAGTAGAAATTCACAGCAAGCAGGTCAAGATTCTTGCTTTTACCTTGTCATATGTTGTGATCAGTTTTCCTCATATTCTCTATATTCCAGGTTTCTTTAATGCGAACTACAGTAGATGAGAACAAAAAAATTGCTGGTTTTATAGCAGATAAAATCAACAAAACATCATCAAAAGTTTGCGTTTGCCTGCCCCAAAAGGGTGTCTCCGCTTTGGATGCACCTGGGAAGCCCTTTTATGATCCTGAGGCCACTGGTTCTCTAATAGATGAACTCCTGAGGCTTATACACACAAATGATGATCGAAAGGTATCACTATTGCCTATTCAATAGCTGTATTATAATTGAACCGTTCATGTATCATGTACCATCCATCTTGATTTTTGATTTTCTCAATAAAATCTACAATTTTTATGATGACAGGTAAAGGTATATCCGTGCCACATCAATGACCCTGAGTTTGTAGATGCATTGGTTGACTCATTTCTAGAGATCAGTTCAATGAACAGCTCGGATTCTGGTCCTCTGCAACCTGCTACTTGTGAAGACAGTCGAGATTCTCATGGCACTAATGTAAATTCAGCAAGTTTTGAGACAATACAGTATAGCCCAAGCGACTACCCTGATGCCAGACCAGGTTGTAGTCCATTGTAGTAATATATTAACATGTTCAATGTGTTTGCATGGGAAAGAACAGTCAACAAGGCTTTACTTCCTGTTTGAAAGATTTAACTTCAGAGGGCATGTAAACTGCAAGAACAACATAGTCACACATTTAGCACAACAGATGCATGCATATGCATATAGAATTAATGGTAATTTGAGCAACAAGTATTGTATTATTACATGCAATGATTTACTGATTGATTTTGTTGCAGAAACTTTGCAAAATACTCGAGCGATATTGCAGCGACTGCGAGATCAAATAGAAAAAGGATTACCCATAATAGGAGCTGGCGCAGGGACTGGAATATCTGCTAAGTTCGAGGAAGCTGGTGGCGTTGATCTGATAGTAATTTACAACTCAGGCTGTTTTCGTATGGCTGGAAGGGGGTCTTTAGCAGGCCAATTGCCGTTTGCTGATGCAAATGCTGTAGTGATTGAAATGGCCAATGAAGTGTTACCAGTAAGTTCTAACTGCTGTTTACCCCTTTCTATTTTATCTACATAAATTATGGTCATTAAACTATCTAGTGCTTTTCCCTAGTCAAAAAAAAAAAAGCTATCTAATGTTTGAATTTTGCGGCAAGTTATTTTCTAAGGTTGTATCATTCAAAATCTTTGTGGTAAATTCATCAAAGAGATCAACATTTGACATGTGGTACTGCGTTAATCTGTTGTTAGACTCAGCTTTCAACTAGACAGAAACATAGAAAATGTTAATTTGATAAAAAAAAAAAAAGTTCTCTAACGCCATTGTATTGTTTTTTTCTCTATGATAACTTATTACACATTTATGTGAACCATAATAGAGGCTAGTTGGTTTTTTGTTTTCTGTACTGCAACTTGCGTGCTTCTATTCCAGCCCGCCTGTCTCTCCCCTCTGTTTTTGCATGTGTATCTATCACCCTATTGTTTTGTCTCAATTGGTCAACATAGCTGGTAATTTATAATACACTATTTTCAGATTTTAAATCATAGCTACACTAATAGGAGTGCGGATAAGGCTTGAAAACTAACAAAAAATATTTACAGGTAGTGAAGGAGGTTCCGGTTCTTGCTGGAGTATGTGGCACTGATCCTTTTCGACGAATGGATTTCTTTCTAAATCAGTTGGAGTCAATTGGTTTTTCTGGCGTGCAAAATTTTCCAACTGTCGGGCTTTTTGATGGCAACTTCAGGCAAAACCTGGAAGAAACAGGGATGGGATATGAGTATGTCTAGACTATGTTTGGATTAGATTCTTCAGACAGTAGGCTTGAATGTTTCTCGTGGTTACCGTTTTTTATTGTAATGCTCAGCTTGGAGGTACGGATGATTGAAAAAGCACGCAAAATGGGTTTCTTGACGACGCCATATGCCTTCAATGAAAATGAATCCTGGGAAATGGCAAAAGCTGGTGCTGATATCATTGTGGCTCACATGGGGCTTACTACGTCTGGGTCTATTGGTGCAAAAACAGCCGTCTCACTGGAGGAAAGTGTATCCCGGGTGCAAGCTATTGCAGATGCTGCTCATAGAATTAATTCCAAAGTCATCGTACTGTGCCTCGGAGGTTCGTTTAGAAAACTGTTATGATTCTTTTTCTCTACCGATGCATTCAGAATCGTGTAGGATTTCAGTAACTTTTATTTGTATGTAAATGCGTAATTGTTGGTCTCCTGAATCAGTAGTATGTGAGTAACTAATCCCCATGAAATTCTCAGGTCCTAAAGGGGCAGAATTTATATTGAAGAGAACCAAGGGAGTTCATGGCTTCTATGGTGCATCAAGCATGGAGAGGTTGCCAGTTGAACAAGCTATAACAAGCACGATGCGGCAATACAAATCAATCTCATTCAAGTGAAATGTAACCTCACGATGTGACGCCTGCGACTCATTGCTTTCTGATTTTTTTCCTAGAGAAGAATTACACAACTCACCTTTTCGATAATAAGAATAATGATTAGGAGTTCAGCGTAGGAGGACAACAATCCAAAGCCGAAGCCATCCGCAACTCATTCAGATTCTTCCATTGCAGAAATCTCAAGGGGTTCAAGTCCATTCCAGTACAAGCTTATTTACCGTCACTTAGCTTTCAAGGTTATTGGGCAGCCACTCTTTAGTCTAGGAATATGAGCCTTCTTCTCCAAGCTGGGATCCTGATCATCAACCGTCCACCTGTGCAACAGGATTCAGAACACGGACTTAGTTGTATCAAGCTCGAACCGAGCTAGTATGAATAATCGTTCAGGGTTTCTTCGAAAATCAACAATTTCAGTTCCTGTAATGAGTATGGTGAAAATAAACTCACTTGTATCCACTAGTCAACCGATGAAGAAACACCAGCATTGTCACTTTAGCCATATTCATTCCTAAGCAAGTCCGAGGCCCTGATCCAAAAGGAATGAAACTGTATGGCTTCTGCATTTCCTGGTGGATAAAAGTTTGATTGCAACTGTCATTTTATGCTAAATTTTCAGTACCGTTGTCGAAATGAATTTGTAAAGATCAATAAATGGTTAACGAGTAAAGCTTACATCAAATCTTGAAGGATTGAATTGCATGGGGTCTTTGTACAAAACTGGATTGTAGTGAATGCAAGTTGCATCAATGTTTACGTGCCATCCTTTTTTGATTTCGAAACCTGAGAAAACCATGAAAAAGTATCAGAATTGTCATATTCTCTGCAAACGAACGATTTTTTTTTTCAACGATACAAGTGCAAAAAGAAACTTGCCATCAATGATGCAGTCATTTAGAGCAACACAGGGAAACCATAACAGGACATTCGACATTCTCAATGTTCCTTTCACAACCTGAAAAACCCACAAGTCAACTCTCAAACATATAAGTCTATTTGACATTTTTGAGATTCAAGCAGTGCTACTGCTATATTTATGAAGTAACCTGACCTTTAAGCCATAGGACATGCTGTTAAGATCTTCAAGGGAAATAATGGTCCCATGTCCTTTACTACGAGCAATGGATAACTGTTCTTCCTGTGAATATGCATCAACGTTAGTGGAAAACCTCTTCAGGTTTATTTGGTTTGTTTCGAATCCGATTAGCAGGTCTAAGAGTCTCACCCTGAGCCTGTCCTGAGCTTCTCTATTGTCATCCAGGAACTTGACGCTCCACATCATAGCAGCTGCAGTTGTAGTCTGTCCCGCGATAATCAATGTCAGAAGATTATCCATTAGTTCTGAATCATCAAGCT
>CAODLS010505653.1:0-10085 GCA_948243855.1 Flueggea neowawraea
ATTGATCATGACATTGAAATCATGATTTTTGGTTACTTATTGACATAGCTTTCCAAAAGATATTACTTCTAATTATAAATTTCAATAAGGGTTAATTAAGAAAAAGGTGGTTCTATCATTTTTTTTTAACTTTCACATAAAGCCAACATAGAAACATGATTCCAACACATCATGCAATGCATGCCAGCTTGCCCAACAATAATAAACTGTTTTTTAACAAATTATTTCTAATTATTTTTCTGAACTATTTTGAGGATAATCATAGAATTTTCTTTCAATCGTCTTAGACAACTTTAATTTTTACTTCTTATATATAAAAAGTTTTGTTTTATACAGCGACTCAATTCAAAATCAGAAATTAGCTTTCAAAAAGTACGAAGAAATTGAGTTCAATTTGTGAGGACAACAAATAAAAATGACTCAACCGAAAAAAAGTCCAACAAGTATTTTTTATTTTGTTTTGATAATTTTTTTTGCCCTTTATATGGGTAAAATTCATTTATATGGATAATATGTCTATTAATATTTACTCTTTTTTGATAAATCAAGATATTTGTTCTTACCAAAATTTGAACTTATGACTTATTAGTGCTGAAATTTACTTTAATATCAAAGAGTTTGGAGTTTTATTAGTTAATATTATTGCTAAGCAAATCCTCCATCATCAGTGGCGGAGCTAGAAATCAAAAAAAGTGAGGTTAGTGTTAGAACTGGAGTTAGAGACAAAAACCGAATCTTAAGGGCGAACATGGGTCGATGGTGAAAAGTAAGGGCACTCCGGACATCCGGTGGGTCGACCCCCTCCATCTGCCATTGTCCATCTTGTAATTTCTCAATTAATTCTTTTTGTATTGTGTTTGTACTATACACAGACATTGTTTACTTATGGACAATTTCCTTCTGGTATGGTCTGTTCGTTGTCTTGTACTTAGCCCAGCATAAGCAAACTAATCTAAATTTATTTTATTCTAATTCAAACTAAGCAGCAAAACAATAAACAAGTTAACAAGTATTAGTTTAGAAATAAAAGTGCAATCAAGCTGGAAAGCCGTGGAGGATTTATATAATTAATTGAATTATGTTGGACTTCTTAAGTACTCTAATCATACTTAATGATTCTGAACTCGTTCGCTTATACTAATGTATAACATAAATATATGCATACATTAAAAACTCTAGTCGTCTATCTTGTACAAGTTTATAATTGGTCAAATAAATAATTAACTAACAATAAAATTACGTTTAATAAATTATAAGCTAAGCAAGCAACTACGAATATTAGAACTTCATTAGTAGTACATTGTACTAAAATAGGACTTTGTAGGAGGATAACTGTGCATCTGATTCTGGTGTATTTACTGGCTAATTATAGGTTTTGAGTTTCTATATTAAATAAGAAGAAGTTATAAAACTCGAATGAAAAAACTTTACCGCCCATAAAAATCTTAAATAAGATGATTCAATGAGAAAATAATAATAAATTAATTCTTACATAGTTTGTATTAATCCATATGAACCAGCTGTGAGAAAAATTTAAGGATCTACCATATGCTACGGTAAAAAAAATAGAAAAAAAAGGAGAGGATGGTGGACCTAATGAAGTACTTTTCTCATTGTTTTATGATTTCTTTAAAAGAATTAAAACAATAAAAAAGTACATAATCCCCTATACCTTAATTTGTTTTTACATGATAATAAAATATGGAGGTGAAATGAAAGGAAGGGAATATAATAAGAGGTGGTCGGTGAGATGCCCCAAACCACGAGTGTGTAAAACTAGCGGCGGTGGAGCCTATTTTATTGAGTGAACAGAACTAATTTTAGCTAATTTTACAAATTGTCAATACTTGGGGCTCTCAACTTCCTACGACGAGAAAAGCATGCATAGTCATTCAACTTCAATTGTGTTTTAATTTGGTTGCTGAACTTCAATTTGTTCGAATTTACTCATTAAATTTTCGAATAAAACCATGAAGACTACTGCTAAGAAATTAAACATATACAAACTGATAACCAAAAAACCGTCAAATTAGAGAAAAACATAGTAAGAAATTAAGTGTGTTTATCCAAAAAGGGTGTTCTAAAAAGAGAGGAATTGTTTGTTTTTGTTTAGGATCAGTTTGTTTGGGAATTGTTAAGAAGTGATAAAAATATTTATATATAATTTGAAAAATGAAAAAATTTAGAATTTTCTAAATTATTTATTTCTTTACTTTTCAAAACCTGCTCCCTGAAAATGAAATTGGGCTTGCCTCAAAATTCTTAACCAAATATAGTTAAGCGAGCCTCGAATTGGTCAACATATACAGGCCCATCATCGATCTGTCTTTCCAAGTCTAAATAATGTCAGCAATAATTTCAAATATTAGAAATACCACTAATTATGAAGCACATATTAAAATTATTAGTTCTTTGGAAATTCTTGGGAAATTGAAATATTTTCTTAAAAAATTAAGTTTTTCCTAAGAAATTAACTTTTAGCCAGAAATTGAGTTTTTTAAAAAATAAAAATATTTTTTTTTTCAAAAGGTGTACAATAATATATCGAGGTGGTGGACAATGGGAAACACAAATATATAATGAGTTCATAATTTTTTTAAAAAAACTGATTTAATAAATTTTTGTTCTTGTACATTGGTGTACATCATAGTACAAGATATTTGTATTTTTTTATTAACCTAATTTATTAGTGTACGTAAGTGTACACATATACATTATCCTTTAAAAATTTCATTCCTAAAATCTGGCATTTGTGAGATTATGTTTCTTATCTTTCTATCTCTAAAGTTATGTTTTGATTACATTCTATTTTCTAGATTAAAATACATGAAATGCCAGTCTTGCAATTTAACATGTTAACTGTCGCGTATTGTGTAATTAGCTTTAATTTATTTAACAAAATCAATTGAAAATTGCAAGTCGATAGTTACTGAAACTATAATTCAGCTACCGGCCAATCACCTTAGTAAATAAATTCTGAAAAATCAGAAAAAATATCTTCATTAATAAGCTTTTTGAAAACTTCACTAGATTTTTTACTATGAATATTGAACTCATGGATGTGACTAAGAACTATTTTATTCGTTCAGAAAGGTGGGTTACTATTTATTTTTGGATGTCCTAAAATAATTGTCACTTTTTAAAATAAAATTTATTTTTTATGTTGTTTTCTACTTTTACCCCTTATTATCATTTTGAAGTTAACAAAAATATAGATGAAGTTTTTCAATATACAACAAAATCCTAACTATAATAATTATATTAGTAATTATATTAGTGAGGGTATAAAGTAAAAATGACATCTCATTTATCATTTTCTTAATCTTTGTTTTAAAAAAAAGGTGATAATTCTTTAGGAACAGAGCGAGTATCTTCTAACATTGGAGGATTTAAAAAATAATCTAGACACACTAATAAGAACATCTTCCAATGCAATAAACTTATAATACAATGGTCTCAGAGTTATTTATAATACTACAAGATTGAGAATTTGGTTTCGAATGTGAGCAAATAAAATAATTTAGCAAAAAAATCTAATCCCAATTACCATTCAAATGATCGTTTTCGCATGTTCCTTTACTTCAGTGATTCTGAAAGCTAATTAATTAACCATCATGTATACATAAAACTAAGGTTGATTGCGGCTCAAACTTCTAAAACCTACACAAGGTTGATTACGGCTTAAACCTCTAAGGCCAATAAGGTTGATTACGGCTCAAACCTCTAAGCCATTACAATGTTGTTTTCTATAGGTTCACAACAAACCTCTCTCACTCTCAAGGTGTTTATAAAAATATTTACAAAATATTGAAAGCTCTATGCTAGAGTTGAGTATTTGAGATTGAAGCTTGAATCTTGATCTCTAGCTTGATTTGGTGTTTTGGAGTGAGGGGAATGATGAAAATGATTTGAACTTAAAAACATATGATCATCCACATTTTTTTGTCCTGCCTTGATGTATTTATAGCATCTCCAAGTGATATGATTGTTGGTGGAGATAAACTAGCCGTTGGAGTACGTTTCTGCCCATTGCAGCTATTTGTGCCACTCTCACATACGTCACTTTATCCTCACGTACGTCACCTGAGAATATTTGCAGCTCACGTATGTTTTTTTTTTCATCTCACGTACGTTGATCATATTTGAGCAAGCTTTGCGTACGTGAACTTATATCTGACGTACGTTAATTACAACACATGTACATGAACGTTTCCTCATGTACGTGAAACGTGCTTCAAAGGGTTCCAGTGGCTTCTGCTTTTCTTCAGACCCTATCTCACGTACGTGACACACTTCTAATGTACGTGAAGCACTTGCAGTGGGTTGTTTCGCAACTTCAAGCTCTCCAACTTGTTTCTCTTTAAGTCAAACATTTTGCTTATCATCAAAACATAAAAAAGAACTTAATGTTGATCAACCTTGATCCAACAACTGGTATGCTCTCTATTTCTGGTACTTCAACATATGTATTGTTTGACACGGGTGCATCTCATTCTTTTATTAATCCTTATTTTGTTGAGCGTGTTGGGTTAGTGTTGCATCAGTTGGACAAGTTGTTAGAGGTTTCATCACCTTTGGGTAGTAGGACGATTATGGACTTTGGGGTTTGAGAGAGTGTGATTTCCTTTTCTGGGCATGAGTTGTAGCCGACCTCATCTTATTGGATGTAGGAGAGTTTGATGTCATCCTGGGTATGGATTGGCTTTCTAATTGGCATGCTACGTAGGATTGCTTTGCCAAGAGGGTATATTTTTGACCACCTGGTCAGGCTGAGTTTTGCTACCTGGGTGAGTGAGACAGTGTTGTACAGATTTATGTGTCAGCAGTTAGGGCTGAGAGGATGATCCGTCAAGGATGTGAGGCATACTTGGCATTTGTGCTCACCGAGTCTGAAGGATCATAGTTGAGAGTGGGAGATGTACTAGTGGTTCAAGACTTTTTTGACATATTTTCAGAGGAGTTACTAAGACTTCTGCCTGAGCAGGAGATTGAGTTTTCTATAGAGGTACAGTCTGGTGCCGATCCAATATTGATTCCACTGTATCGGATGGCACCAGTAGAACTGAAGGAGTTGGAGACTCAGCTGAAGGAGTTTTTAGATAAGGGATTTCTTAGACCGATCGTTTCACCTTGAGGCGGTCCGGTATTATTTGTAAAAAAAGAAGGATGAGAGCCTTCATATGTGTATTGATTACCGCCAGCTTAACAAGGTAACAGTGAAGAACCGATATCCACTTCCGAGGATAGATGATTTATTTGACCAGTTGCAGGGTGCACAGTGATTCTCTAAGATCGACTTGAGGTTGGGATATCATCAGTTGAGGATTAAAGGTGATGACATCCCTAGAAGATTTTTCGAACTAGATATGACCACTATGAGTTTTTAGTGATGTCATTCGGGTTGACGAATGCCCTTGCAACATTTATGGATTTGATTAGACCGCATCTAGATCGTTTCATCATTGTCTTCATAGATGACATATTGATATACTTGAGGAGTAGGGAGGAGCATGAGGACCATGTGAGGTCAGTGTTACAGACCCTATGAGAACATCAGCTTTACGCTAATTTCTTGAAGTGCTAGTTTTGCCTCGAGCAGTTAGCGTTTCTCAAACATGTGGTGTCGAGAGAGGGTATTTTGGTAGATCCTAAGAAGGTGGAGGCTGTACTCCATTGGGAGAGGCCTAAGACCACTACGAAGATTCAGAATTTTCTTTGCTTGATCGGGTACTATAGGTGATTTATCCAAGATTTCTCGAGGATTGCAGCTCCTATGACTCGGTTGACGCAAAATGGAGTCAAATTTGTCAGGTCTAACAGATGTGAGGACAATTTCCAAACGCTGAAGAAGTGTTTGACCAGTGCGCCTGTGTTGGTGCTACCATCAGGTTCATGAGACTTTGCGGTGTATTATGATGCATGGAGGGTTGGTCTGGATTGTGTGTTGATGCAACATAGAAAAGTGATAGCCTGTGCATCGAGACAGCTTAAGAAGCACAAACAGAACTATTAGACGCAATATTTGGAGTTGGCAGCAATGGTGTTTGCACTCAAAATCTGGAGGCATTACCTATATGGAGAGACTTTTGAGATCTTCACAGATCATAAGAGTTTAAAGTATATTTTCGAGCAGTGAGATATGATCCTAAGGCAGAGACGTTGGCTAGAGTTGCTAAAGGATTATGATTGCACCATATCATATCATCCTAACAAGGCTAATATTGTTGTCGATGCTCTGAGTAGGAAGTTGGTGGGTAGCTTAGCTCATATCTCTATGGAAAGATGACTTGTAGTGTCTGAATGGCAGTGCCTAATGGAGTCCGAATTTGAGCTACATTTTGATGAATCAAGAGCATTGTTGGGTCACATGAGGCGAGGCCTATCTTGTTGGACCATATTACAGAGGCTCAAAAGAAGGATGCTGAGATTTTGAGATTGATTGAGAAGGTTAAATCCTTTGAGGTACCGAGATTTAGCATTGATGACTCTTGAGTCATTTGGTTTGGACTGAGGTTGTGCGTACCATCTTTGGGTGGCCTATGCGAGGATATTTTGATCGAGGGTCATAGTTCCACACATTATGTACACCCGAAATACATTAAGACGTATCAGAATCTTCGAGAGTCCTATTGATGGCCATGGATGAAGAATGACATCAGTGAGTTCCTCAGTAGATGTTTGACCTGTTAGCAGGTTAAGTTTGAGCACTAGCGACCTTCAGGATTGTTACAGCAGATGCCACTTTTGGAGTGGAAACGAGATCGCATGACGATGGATTTTGTAGTGGGACTACCAAGGACATTTGATGGATATGACTCCATTTGGGTTATTGTTGACCATTTGACGAAGTCGGCATATTTTCTCCCCTTCAAGACGACATATGGAGCGACACGTTTAGCGAAGTTATATGTTGATAGGATTGTATGCTTGCATGGTGTGCTAGTCTCTATAGTGTCGGACAGAGGACCTTAGTTCACATCACAGTTTTGGCGTAAGCTGCAAGAGGAGTTGGGTACCCGATTGCATTTAAGTATAGCTTTCCATCCGCAGACTGATGGTCAGTCCAAGAGCACGATTCATACTTTGGAGGATGTACTGAGAGCGTGTGCTATAGAATTTGTTGGGATTTGGGATTCTCATTTTCTTTTGGTAGAGTTTGCATACAATAACTCGTACCATTCGAGTATCGGGATGGCACCATATGAGGTGTTGTACTGTAGGAAGTGTAAATCTCCACTATATTGGGCTGAGGCCAGAGAGAGAGCCCTTGGGGCTAGATCTTATTTTGGAGACTACCAAGAAGGTTAGGTTAATCTAGCAGAGGATCTAGACTACTCTCAGTCGGCAGAAGAGTTACGCTGATCCAAATCGTAAACACCTAGAGTTTGCAGTCGGAGACCATGTATTTCTCAAAGTATCACCGATGAAGAGCGTGATGAGATTTGGAAAGAATGGCAAGTTGAGCCCGATATACATTGGTCCTTTTGAGATTATCGATCGTGTTGGAGCCATGGCATATGAGTCGGCGCTACCGCCTGAGTTCGTTTCTATCCATCCAGTGTTTCACATCTCACTTCTAAGGAAGTACATCTCTGATCCGTCACATGTTCTGGCACCACAATAGGTTGAGGTTAGGCCCGATCTGTCTTATGACGACGTTCCGTTGAGGATTATTGATTGTCAGGTCAAGAAACTCTGGAACAAAGAGATAGCTTCAATGAAGGTGATTTGGCGACACCATTCAGTTGATGAGGCTACTTGGGAGGCCGAGGATGAGATGCAGCGCAAATATCCGCACCTGTTTAACTCTGCAAACTCATAGGTTGGTACCTTTTGTCTCTGTCTCTGTTTACGCATTTTTTGCATCTTTGATTCTGTATCAATCTCTGCATACTCTGCATCATTTCTACATCTAAAGCTCGATTGAGTTAGAGTTGTTGCGAATTTGTAGATTGATGTTCTATGATTTATTAGTTGATCTTGAGATGATGATTTGGGTTGGGTACTTAGGTTTGATGTCGATTGTTGAGATTTCGAGTTATCCAATTTGGAGAGTTAGGTTCAATCTTAGCGGTGATTTGGCTTGTCTGAAAATTCAAGGACATATTTCTTTTGAGGAGGGAAGTATATAATACCCCATAATTTTTATTAATTTTTAAATAATTTAGAAAATAATTTTTTTAATATTGGAAAAAAATTAAAAATTATGTTTTAAAATTTATTTGGGTGATTTATGAAATTATTGAAGTGATTAGAGTAATTAATTAAGTGGAAATTGGTTAAAAATAAAATTAAAATCAGAATAAAAAATGAATGACTTGTCGTTTGTTGTGAGGAAAAAGTTAAAGTCGTTTGGCGTTGAAGGAAGCTGTTGTCCGCGGAGATTTTTGTCATTCGAGTGTCTTCAAGCTTGACTTCCCAGTGAAACGACAAGCCGCTTCGTCGATTGCCACTATAGTCCCTTCCGCGCGTGTGTCATCTGCGTGTGCTGTGCCTTGCCAACTCATGAAACGCTGCCATTTCAGCATGAGCCACCAAGTCAATACAGCCCATACCTAAGCCAACAACCCTCATTTTCTTCTGACTTTGCACACGATTTTCTCCGCCCATACTTATTCTTTTTCCTTCATTTTTTTCCATTCTTCTCTCTTGCATCTCCTCTTCAGTTCACTCTTCATGTTTCTCTCCATTTCCTTCATTTTCCTCACTGAATCAAGGTAAGAAAACCCCATCTCTCTTCAGTCCATTTTTTCCTTCATTTTTGGGATTTAGTTTCTGCTATATGATTTATTTTCATGGTTGTTGCTTCGGTTTGGCACGATTTATAGGAAATTTTTAGATGTGTTTGGGTTGATTTTTAATGGGTATTGATGTCCAAAAGAGGAGAGTTGAAGTGATGAATTGGGTGGGGGATTTTGTTGAGGTTTTGGTTGGTAAAATCATATTTCTGGACTGTTTTGGGTTGTTGTTATTTTTTGAAATGTTGGGGATGATTTTCATGTTTTTTGGTCGTTGGATGACATAAGGATGATGTTTTGATTTGAGAAAAGTTGGAGGAAAAATCGGGTTTTGTTATTAGGGACCATTTGGTGTAGTTTTGAGTGAAAAGGACCAAAAGTGTTATTGTGCAAAATTCTGGAAATTTTTGTAGGGACTGAACTTGATATTTTACAAACTAGGTCAAATTTGTAATTTTAAAAGTAGAAATGTATTTTTGTAATTTTAGAAAAATTTGGAAAAAAATTTAATTTTGAGAAATTAAAGCTAAATTGTAATTTCAGGAAAGTTGAGGATTTAAAAATAAATTTTAAATACTTTGAGGACCAAATAATAAATCCTAAATATTTTAGGGACTAAGTTATAATTTTCCAATATCGGGGACCAAAAGGTAATTTGCCAATCCTGGGGACCAAAAGATAATTTTACAAAATTTGAGGGACTCAACTAGAATTTCGAGTCAATTCCAATTTTCGAGGTTTCAGAGTTAGATATTTGATCGAAATAGGGTTTTCATCGTAGATCGAGTGTTTGCATTTGGATTACATATCATGCATTTGGTACTGCCATAGTACCAGCATTTCGTTTCTGATGTTTGTGATATATGTATCTATTCTAGCTTCCTGTTCCTGCCAGCAAGACCAGCCACCTACCAGTGGTGTCTGACTGGGTCCTTTGCTTTGAATTTCAAGTGAGTGAAATGACAGCTTCAGACATATAGGTTGTGTCTTGAAACTTTATATAGCTTTTGTTGTGTCGGGATATGAAATGAAACCTGACTAATAATTATTTGGCTAATTATTAATCGAATTCATGTGGTTTGTAATAACCAATGTTTTTATTCTGATAATATATATTTGGTATATATATATATATATATATATATATATATATATATATATATTCTTCTGTAAAAATATGAAAATTTATTCTGCATGAATGTTTGATATATTATTCGTATATAATATATTCTGATATGGGAACCTAATCATGGGGTACATAACTTTTGATATATCAATGCTCTATAAAGACCCTAGTTATCGAGGTAAAGGGGTGTTTGTGTATCCGACCAGATACATACTCTGTTA
>CAODLS010505676.1:0-10160 GCA_948243855.1 Flueggea neowawraea
ACGTCGTTTGGCAACACGAACGACACGTCGTTTTCCTCTTCATACGAACGACTGACCGTCCGTCAACGCAAACGACTTGTCGTTTCCTCTTCCGAACGAACGACATGTCGTTTATCAAGGCAAACAAGTCGTTTCTTCTTCGACGAGAACGACATGTCGTTTCGTTCCTTCAGCCAGACGACTGTGCATACATGCGAACGACACGCCGTTTGGACCGGATTCTGAACGACCTGTAGTCCGGTTTCCATTTTCTTTTCTCCCATTTTTCTTTCTTTTTTTCAATTCCAACCAATTTTCACTTAATTTAATTTCACAATACACCTCAAAAATCATATTAACACTCCAAAAAAATCATTAATTTATTTAATGATATTTTAAATTAAAATTAATCCTTCAAAAATAATTAATTCGAAAAAAAAAATTCAAGGGAAAATTTACCCAAAATTAATCAAAAAATTTTAAGTTATTACATCTTTAGTCCTGCACAGATCACATATGATATCTAGACTACGAAACAGCCGAGTACTCCCGTTGACATTTCAACCGTAGTTTGCTCGCAAGACCAACATAAAATTGGCTCTGCTTCGCTGCTAACTTCCCTTGGAATCGAGGTTAATAAGTTGAATCTATTTATTATACTGTTTATTAGTTAAATCGGTATAAAATTCATTCAATAATACTTCGCTGTTTGTTTTACATATATTTCTCTAATGGGCAATGCTTTTAAATTTATATGCTTTACGTATTTTAAGGGCTCAGATTTAATAATAATATTTTAATTAAATTCAAATATTTAAATACATCCAACACTTTAAATTTTGATTAAATTTAATGATTTAAATGCAACCAATATATTAAATTAAATTATTAAATTTAATTAAAATATTATTATTAAATCTCAACTCTCAAAAATATATAAAACATATAAACGCAAAAAAACCGTAACCCCATTCTCTAATGTTTATTATTATTCATATTTTTTAAAAAACAAAAATCCTACAACCTACTTTCGAAATATACCTTGTAATTAAATTAAAAAAATAAGCTATATATGTAAACGATTTTTGCTTTAACTTAATGTTGCCAAAGTGATTAATTTCTCTAATTTAATACTTATTTTAATTAATGCCATTTTCTTGTTTGATCATTTACAATCCTTCAAGGCTAAAAGAAATCTCGGTTGCCATCACAAATAAAATTTCTACAAATTGGACAAGTCCCATTTCTGCTAAGCCATCTATCTACGCAGTACAAATGAAAATAATGCCCACAATAGGGAACTTTTCTCATCAAGTCTCCATCCTTCAAATCCTGCACAATACAAATTTCACAAAAAAAAATTAGACTCACTCAGCATATGAATTAGATTGAAAAGATTGTAAGTCAACCAAATGTATATATAGATCACTATTAAATAAGAGTTTTTGTGAATTTTTTTTTAATGAGGTATTTGCTTAGAGTAGATTAAATAGATAGTGGTAAATCACATAATAGAAAATAAAAGAAAGGAAAGGGAAACGTTTATTTAGAGCTAAAATATACACGAACAATACTAACTTAAAATGTATCAAGAATTGAATTTTTGAATTTTTAGCGGAGAATACGATATTGTAATTTACCTGTAAGCAAATAGAACACTGTTCGAAAACTTCTTCACATTGAAATGTAAACTCGGGTAACTTTTTAATGCAATTTTGTGACAAACCTTTAACTCCACTTGTTTCATAAATGTCTGCAGTTTCATTATAAGAAGACTCCATTGCAGTAACCTGAAATTCCAAAAGTATTTGATCTCTGTAAGTTACCCACTAAAATTCCTTAAAACTGATGATTTATGTGGTAAATCATAATTTTGGTTGGGATGGGATTTACTTACTTGATATTGATAGGCTTTCAGCACAGCAGGACTTACCCATTCCATGAACACCTTCCCATTTACCAAGCTGTACAATAGAGCAACCTGTTTAAGAAACCTTCAATTAATTAATCAACCACAATGCTAGGTAGGTGCCAAATTAAATGTCTTCCATAAAGCATATTCGTCCAAAGCAATTAAAAGTTATAAAAACAAATCTAAATGTAAATGAATGAGAAATACTTCTTTTTTAACCAAGAGAATGAGAAATACTTTATGTAAATTTCTGAGGTTTGGAAAACTTCAAGTTCGATTTTTTTTCCCCTGTTTTCAACATTTTTTTTAGAGTCAAGTCTAGTCTAATATATTAACTACTGAATAAAATATCTTGTTGATTTTAACCATATTAATATTTGTCACACAACAAATGTTTAACAGCACTACACTCATTGTAATTTTGGAAAAAACGTGTTATTTTTTAACTTTTTTATTATAAGTCATTTTATTTGTTCTAGCGGAAATTGAATTCTCGACTCTTTAATGTTGGAGTTAAATTCAGCACCAATGAACTATAACAGCTACTTAATGCAATATTCATCTTTTTTTTTTCAAATTTCCTTTTTTCAGTAAAGTTGAACAAAATTGTGGAGAAGAAAAATGTAATTAGATAATACCTTGGACAAAGGCTCGCCATTAGTGAAGGAATCAAGCAATTGAACAGCAGTGATGGCACCAGCCACAGCACCTATTCCAGACCCACGAACAAATCCTATTTCTGTTGTTTGGCCTTTCATGGCTCCAAATACTGTTCCCAAAGCAGCTCCTCCTGCACACAAAACCCATTCCACACATATAGGCACTTTTTTGCGAAGGAGAAATACGGATAATTTCACACAAAAAAAAAAGCTATTGCTTTAATGATATATGTATATATATATAAAATTAAATATCTGGACTATTAATTATATTAGGAATTGTTTATATGCCACCTTCTGATCCATATCCAGTGCATGGAAAATGACCAACTATAACACAAATGCATTTATAATTCGCCCATACTTCATTGGGTAGAGTGGTGATTTTGTGGACCTATCTGCATGCATGACCTTAAAAAAAAAGAATATCTACCCATTTATATTATTTATTATTTAAGTTATAAATTTAAATTAAAAAATGAAATTCTAAAATTCCTCATTTCAGGTTTTAGATTCTAGGTATGATTTCACGATCATTCAATTAAAACTTCACTACTGAAACAGAAAAAAATTGATTATATAATGAATTAACATTAATAAAAAGAATATATTTGTACTTGATTATTTTCAAATTCAAGCTCTTATCGACCGTCAATGTGTGATACAATGCCAGAGCTGATCATAGGATTGAAGGAAAGGAGGAATACATACCTAAAGCAAGAGTGCAAGTGAAAGCAGCAAACACAATTTTCTTGATCAATGTAATACAAAACCCAGTTCCAAAAGACAGAACCCACAAAGAAACAGCTCCTTTATACTTAAGTGACACATTTGTTATACTAGAGAACAAACTCCTCATTGCAAAATAGACGTAAGATATAAACATCTCGTGGTTAAAGGGTAAAAAGCGAAGCGATCGAAAAGGGTAAGGTTGGGAGTGTTTGAAGACGAGATTGGGACAAGTTTGCAGTTTTAAGGTAGCTGTATGGAGTGTAAGAGAAGAAGAGAAGCTTATATATATATAGTGTGGACGGGCATGAGGCTGAGGGGATGGAGAAATGTAGGGCATTTAAGAACGGTTGGATCCAAAACTTCGTGAACAGTGGCTAGAAAAACATGCAAATACATGCATGGAATTTGTTAGAAAGTGATGCTTAAAAGTATTGCAGCCCTCTCTCCCTCAAGGTTAAATGCTTACACGGTTACTAAATTATCAAAAAATATTCAATAAAGTCAGTAAAGTAATTTTTTGTTCAAAAATGTCACTAAATTGATTTTTTTAGTTCAGCAAAGTAACTCAGACTGCATGACTCAGCTTTCACCACTACTTGTGCATACAATCGTGTCATGTCAGAAATTCAAAAAGCACTAATGACACGTGACAAGACAAAAATTCAAAAAAAATTGTCTAAATCTACTAATAAAACGTTAAATTTCTGTTTATTAATGAAACAACTGTCATAGCCTACTAATACATCATCTGTCATTAGTGAAAAAGTGTCTACATACATAGACTGATGTAGTACGATTGCATGCATATATGACAATTAAAATTGAATCATATAATTTGAGTGACTTTATTAAACTAAAATAATTAATTCAGTGTCCTTCTTGAATAAAAAATTATTTTAATAATTTTACTAAATATTTTTTAATAGTTCAATCACTGTCTAATGCAATTAACTCCTCTGTCACTCAACCATTAATTTTTGTCTTCTTTTCTTTTCGGCTGATTTGGCCACTCCTTCAAGGATAAGAAGCAGCAAAATTTTGAATATTAGATCTTACTTTTTCAAAATAATTTCAATACTGCTGATATACGAAGAGAGTTATTTATAGATTACTGGTTGAATATATATGTTATTAATCTATTAACATCATATTATTTTGTCCAAAACATATACATAAGCATGTTTGTTTCAAATTTATTAAACTAAACATGATATATTCAATTACATGTCACTCCATTTATTTTTTATTACAGAATTTATTGATATAATATATAATCAATTCCTACCATCTACTATTTAATTACTACCAAAAATAAACACCTGATTTTTTACGTATACCATGGCCTATGGGAGGCCTTAAAGTTCTAACAAATTGGAAGAAACAACTTGTCTTGCATGCACTAATTAACTTATCACTTCAAGTATTATTTAATGCAAATGACAACGCATGTGTTTTCAATTCCTTGTATCTTGTCAATTCGCTCATTGGTTTTGTTTGGCCAATACTATTGGGATAGAAACTCTTAAAAGCAGTGTTTTAAAACCCAAACCAGACAGATTTCAAAAAAAATAACCCAAACCAGACATTGACTTGGACAAGAGATTGGGTCATTGGGTGACTGGTTGAACCGTATAAATGAAAAATATATTATAAAATAATAATTTATATATATATATATATTAATATAAAAAAATACATGCATTGAAATATTAATATTTGTTATACTAAATAAATGATATTTGATGTTTTATTAATGTGACATGTGTTATATAAAGATGTGTCATAAAAATAATAATAAATATGTTTACATTAGACATTTATATCAATTAATCAATTTATATAGTAATTAATAAAATATACAGTAAAAATTTAAAATATAAGAATAAATATGTATTTTTTTAAATGAACTTTCTTTACACATTTTAAAACAAATACTATATGTACACATATTGTTTAATATTTACCATAACAATGTATGTTTTTTAAAAAAATTATACTATTTTTCATATCACTGCTATTGTTTTTATATGATCCTATATATCGACCTTCTTTTATCAATTTTAATCTACCAAATGTCCCTAAAAATTAATTGCCATAGATAAGTGCAATTTCTAAAATTGGTATTGTAAACTAATAAATTCACAATCAAATTATTTGTGATAGTAAATTGTATTTTGGTTATTAAATTTGTTAAAATTTTAATTAGAGATGAACAAATTGATTTGGTTTATGGAAGATTAACTTTTTGCTTTATTTATATTTTTTTATAATTATTCTTTGACAATGTAAAATTTTATCGATTATGCAACAAGCGATAATTGGCTCAATACATCTTTTGACCAATTTCTTGACAAGCTATATTAATTAAGCCACTTAAAATTTTTTATCATGTTGTAATTCTTCAATCTCAACAAAATTATTGTTAAACATATCCAAAAAATGTTATGCAAAAGATCAAAATGACAAACATTTATATTTTTTAGTCTGATATTGAATTCGTTAGCAATATTTGTTAAATTGGTTATTGAAATATTAGTTGTCGAAGTTGAGGGGTTTAAAAGAATAGTAAAGAAAATTGAAATATTGATGAAGATATGCTAACAAATTTCAAGGGTAAAAGTTAATTGTAAATGTTATTTTTTTCAATTACAATAATGTAAGTGATTTTAATATATTTAATCTAAGTTTTTGATCAAATGTATTATATATATATTTAATTTAGTATTTTTAAATGAAGTTAACGTATCAATAATATCTTTTTGATACTATTTTTTAAAATTATTTTATGTTAATTTTAATCATAATTTTAACTTTTAAATGGTTATATAAACTATGAGAGAAAATCTCACAATATTTGGTTAATGATTGAAGCAAGTGTTGAATCAGTCTTATGTATTAGATGTTCCATATTACAATTATCGATGTTCAAATTGCATCATTATTTAATATTTGAATATATCTCTTACTAACCACATGTCCATATGACAATAATAAATTATCTATCGTTTAATACCCTAAGAGTTCAAGTCGAAAAGAATAAGAGAACATTAGAACATATTGATTTATAATTGTCTCAATTTATTTTCACCTGGAGATGTTTAAGAGTTAAAAATAGGTATTTATTGAAGATTTTTATAAGTTACAAAGAAAACAATTCTTCAAACTACATTTAAAAGATTAAATTTTACAAACTATATTAAAAATTCAAAATTTAATGTGAGATTTACAATTGAATTATTTTATTTTAGTTTTAAAATTTAAATTATAAAATCTTGAATATTCATAAGAAAATTAAAATATATTAATGGTATCCGAAGTATCGCTCGGGGTTTTATACTATTATATATATATTTCTATAGTTTAAATGAAAAAGGAAATTAATAGGCCAAAGTCTCTCTTGCACATTTTATCAAACAAGTGAAGCGCATCAACGCAATCGTGGAACTTGCTTTGCATCAATGGGCGAACGGTCCCACTTATGAAACATTATTTTTTCTAGAATGCACTAATATGCAGATAATTCGCTAATTCATAAAATGAAAGTGTTAACATAGGTAGGCAAAGTAAGATTCAATCGAGCAAACAGATCCAAACTTTAATCGATACAATTGAGCTTTTTCTATACCTTAATATGCAAAATGCTAAACGAATGCAAACCCATTTCGCTAATTAAAGTTTCAAAGGAGAATGTTTAAGCACATGATGAATCTCTCTTTCTTTCGCTCCGTGAAAGAGATGTAGTTAAAATGGACTGCAAAACATCATAGGGTGACCGGTCAGCCGACCGGTTCATCGGGTTTCCGGTCGAACCGACCAGTCCAGTCCGGATTTCAAAACTATGCTTAAAAGTAGTTTTCTGAAGCTATAAAAGAATTAGCTATTGCAAAAAGAAAGACTTAATTGGTAGCTCATTTAATTGTCTACCATATTTATTGGAACCAATAAAGTCCCACTTCCAGTACATACTACATAGTGGTATAGCTCTTCTTATTCAAAAAATATTACTTAAATCTGATAATAAAAGCAACATTTTTGGGGTGTCAGAAAATGCAACAAAACTTGAAGGGACACCAATGAGAGGACAGAGATAAATTTGGAAATGTTGAAAACCAGGTACTATGGTGTGCTTCTGTGGGCTGGAAACTGGGAATTGGGTTGTGCTGTGTTAGGACAATTTAAAAATGTGGGCATTATTACGTTAAAACTTAGCAACTGGTCCTTCTATCACATTTATTAGCAACAAGTTGCTGTACAAATATCTGTTGGGTCTCTCTCTTTCCCCATGCTACTTCCATTTATTGCATTTGATTTGTTGTTATCCATGATTTTTTTTTATTTCTTTGATCCTTTTTATTACTTTTTTTTTCAATGGGGTTGTAATTGGTGACTGTAAGGACTTGATTTCTTTCATAGGTGTTAACGTAGGGTTTAATCACAGAGAGGCGAAGTTGGTAGCTCATAGGTTGGCAAGATCGGCGGTTTATTTGCCGAATTATTTTGTTTGGGGAGGGCCTTTTGATTTCCTTCTCTCCTCAGCCATGCACTCTGCTTGTAATTTGCCTGTTTAATGAATCTATTATGTCTGTTTTAAAAAAAAAGGACATACATTTTGCATTTACCTCATTTATATTTTTATGTGAATTAGGGACCACCTTAAACCATCAAAATAACATACATTCCAATACTACATAAACAGGCCTATTTCATTCTTAAAATTAATTATTAGAGAATTGTTGGAAAATGCGATCCACCCATGACGGGTGAACCGAACTCGGTCGGTCGAGGTGTAAACCAAGATCTTGGGTCGAGACCAATTGGAAAATCTAATTGAGGAGAATCAAACTCGGTTAGTCAAGGTGTGAACCGAGACCAATTGACAAACCCAATTGAATTAGGGATTAAATAGACTCATTGGGCCCATTAGGCCTGTTAGCCCATTTGGAAGGTTATAAAAGGAGCTTTGCTCCTTCCATTCTCATTCATACGAACACACTACAAAGAGAGGGAGAGAGAGAGCTCTCCACCGGGAGAGAGCGAAGTTCAGTCTTTTGTCCCGAGTCCTGCACAGATCACGTGTGACATCTACACTGCGAAACAGTCGGGCATTCTCGTTGACATTTCAACCGTGGTTTGCTCGCAAAACCAAATAAAACTGGTCCTGCTCTGCTGCTAACTTCCGCTGGAATCGAAGTTAGTAAGTTGAATCTATTTATTATACTGTTTATTAGTTAATCGATATAAGATTCCTTCATTGGTATAAGAGCCAACACGATTTTTTCAAATACGTTTAGAAAATATTGTTGGTCTCTATCTAGGATGCCTACTGTGATTTTTTGGTATTTGACTTTCAGCCTCGAATGTCATTTTTGGTTCGAGTCCGTCCGAAGTAGAATTCTAAAAGTTGGAATTTCAAAATTCTGACAAGAGATTTGAGATCAGCGACCTCAAAAATGTACCTGCCAAAATTTTGTCTCGAAATTCCATAGGGAATGTAGTCAAATCGATGAAAATCCAATCGAAAAATATTGAGTGAGGATACCTAGATGAATTTATTCATCTGATAAGAACGACGATGTGGTGATATGTGATTCGCCCACATGGACCACTCAGAACGCGACACATGGCAAAAGTTTCTAGAACACCACATTGACCAATCAGATGGCGCCACGTGGCACTGACTGATCGCACAGTCAAAGTTAATTGACTCGAACGTGGCCCAATGACAACCTGACACGTGTCTGTGACATGCGCCAATGGTAGCATGACACGTGTCCGACGCGTGCACTAGTGAGGAAGCGGCATTTGGCGAGAACAGCCATATGGCACGTCAAGGCAGCGCAACGTGGTTGCACGAGTGACCAACTAGGAGGCGACAAGTGGACGATTTGCCACGTGGTGGACACGTCGCTGACGTTGTGCGTGCTGACTCAACATACACGTCAGTGCATGAACCATTTAAGAGGCGATACGTGTCACAATTGTGACACATGATACCTCATCGCTACGCTGTATGACACATGGCTTCGCCATCTGGACAACCGTCGCCACCTCAGCACACGTGGCCGATTCAAATTTCGACACGTGTCTTATCGATATGTGTCACCACGCTACTGCGACACATGGCAACATCGTGCAGTCGGGCGTGTAGCGCGTGAAGGCTCGTGGACGCGCGTGAGAGTGAACTTGGCGGCGCATGTGGGCGCCTGAAATGTGTATCGACCACCATTTTTTGTGTTTTTTAGGCAGAATTATTTTTGATTTTTTCTGAAATTTTTGGTATATTTTTCACAATTTTTTGAGTTCTTGAACTATTTTTTTTTCAATTTATTGGTGTATAAATAGTGCTAAAAAATTGTGAAAAATTGCATTTTTCTGTGAAGAATTATTTTGAAAATTAGTTTTCAAAATAATTAGTTTTAAAACGTACAAATATGGTTCTCATTTAGATAATTGAAATTAGATTTCAATTATTTGGGAAATACGCTAATATATATATACCCGTTTTATTTGCATTAAACATAGTGCAAATTAGGAAGAATTTGCATGACTCCCAAAAGAGAGTATTTTTTGGACAGTGGTGGTCATAAAGGAGATTTGATTGTGCATTAAGTGTACAATGATGATGAAGGTTCACTTACTTCATAAAAAATTATAATACTCATCATCGGTATTGATTAAACTATTGGTCTATACTAAAAGTTCATAGAAACATAATTTCCTAAGTGTTGAGGAAAGACACTTAGAGATTCTAGTGAGTTAAAAATATTTTGAAATTGGTATGTCCAAAATCACCATGATCGTAAAATAAGAGATCGTGAGAAGTGAGATATCCACTTTAAGGTTGTATGATTTATAGGATTTTTGATAAGTTGACACGA
>CAODLS010505752.1:0-32808 GCA_948243855.1 Flueggea neowawraea
TTCTGATTGTTGATGACTTTTACTTGGGTCAAATTTCTTGCAAATAAAAGTGATGCTTTTAACGAGTTTACTAAGTGGTGTAGATTGGTTCAAAATGAGAAGAACATGTCCATCATTGCTATTAGAATCAATCATGGTGGAAAGTTTGAATGCAAACCATTTGAGGAATTGTGCGACAAATATGGTGTAAAGCATAATTTTTCAGCACCAAGAAACCATAACAAAATGATGTAGTAGAAAGAAAGAATAGAACCTTGGCGGAGATTTGTAGAACCATGTTGAGTGAATATGATCTTCCCAAGTACTTTTGGGCCGAAGCAATGAATACATAGTGCTACATCATGAATATGGTGAATTTGAGGAGAAATCAATTGAAGACATCCTATGAGATTTGGAAAGGTAAGAAACTTAATATCTCTTACTTTCATCCTTTTGGTTGCAAAGTCTTTGTTTTGAATAATGGCAAAGATAATCTAGGTAAATTTGATGCAAAATCTGATGTAGGAATATTCTTAGGTTATTCTACAAATAGCAAGGCCTATAGAGTTTATAAAACTAGAACAAATGTGCTTGAGGAGTCTATACATGTTAAATTTGATGATATGATCTCACCCCCGAGAAAGGTAGTTGTTGATGATGATGTAGGTGGTGTTAAAAAGAAGAATGAAGATCAAGCTATGCAAAAGGAAATTGAAGAGCTAAATGTAAATGAAGAACCAAGCAACAATGATGTGGAAGAAACTACGACCAAAGAACCAAGTCTACTTCCTAAATATTGGACAAATGTGAAAGATCATCCCAAGGAGATGGTTGTAGAGTCGATAATCACACTAGAAAAGGGGTTGAATAGTGTGGTAATAGAAACTTTGAATTTTCTTCAAAAATGAGTGCGATAAATGAAAGAACACCAAGAAACTTATAGTGATTCGGCCAACTCGATGCCTACATCCACTACCTAAGTATCACCACTTAGAATTTTCACTATCAATCTCCTCAAAGATTACAAATTCACTTTCTATAAGTGAGAACTCTTACAAGTTTCTTGATTCCGGTTCAAGAACAAAAACCAACCTAAGGATCTACCCTTGATCCCTCTCACAATCACTCTTTTAAAAGTGTTTACAAACACTCACCAACAAACTACAAGCTAGTGATACAAGCAAATGAAGAATGAAATTGAAGAACAAATACACTTGTATCAATAAATGAGAAATTCAATGCTTTGATACTTGGTAGTTGTAAGAATCCAATGCCCAGATGTTTTGTTATTTGTTTCTGGCTTCCTAAGCATGTATTTATACTTCTCTTTTGATTTCAGACCGTTGTGGGGTGTAATGTAGCCGTTGTGGTATAAATGAGGTGCATTTAATACAGTGTCAGAGTCTTCTTACGTACGTGACATAAATCTTACGTAGGTTACCTGACTTGATGTTCATCACACGTACGTGATAAGTACATACACGTACGTTGATCATAGCTTATCCCCAGTTCACGTACGTGAATAGAATCTAACGTACGTGACTTCTATGTCTGAACCATCCAGTAGCTTCTGTTTTTAGTCCGGAGCATCTCACGTATTTGAAATTCCATCTTACGTACTTTAGTTCAATATGACATACGTGAGTTATTATGCTTGCGTACATGAACGATCAACACTTGACCATTGTTTCATCTGTTTGTCTCGATCCATGTGAAATTCAAACAAACATCCTCTAAACTGAAATCTTCGTCTTGTTTTGTATGTTTGACGTACGTGACTTTTGATGTCACACGTATGTGTGGCTTCATGCCTTTAATTGATTCAAGACTTCAATTTTCCTACTTTATTTCTTACCATATTTCACGTACTTTGGATACCTCTCACGTACGTGACATTCTCTGACGTACGTGAACATTATCTAACGTACGTGTGATCACGTCTCCCAACTTCCAGTAGCTTCTGTTTCAGTTCACGGTTGAACTCACGTACTTGAGACTATATCGACGTACGTGACACACACACGTACGTGAATCTTCCTAAGATCAAATTCTGCAGTTTGTTCATTATCAAAACTTAGAGAAATCTCAATGTTGACCACCCTTGGTCCAACAATTTCAAAGTGTTAGGGTTGATAAATCGGGTCAGTTTAATGGGTTGGTTATGTATTTCTGGGTTGATTGAATTGGCGCTTTTATGGAAGATTGCAAGCTGATGTGAAAAAAATGCCACTTCCGTGCTCTATTAGTGTATTTGACAGACAGATAAACGGGGGTTACCCCATCACATAAAATCAAGGGTTCAAACCCCTTATCAGAGGGTTGGCGGTCGTGCACCCTTACCACCTACCGAAAACCCGTCATAACCCATGAGTTTCGATAACTGTGGTGGTGAACTTCACCTCTTATTTGGGGCAGAAAGAAAATCGCTCCCTCTTATCTTATTTTTTGGTTCTGGCACTGACGGGTGACCACAAGTAAATATTCGCACATAAGCTATATCATCAAAACCGAGGGAAATTCTTACCTATTCTTTGGCAAGCAAATTATGTAGAGACATACATCAAGGTTGAGAAGAATTTTCCCAAAAGCGAAACCCCAAGTCAAAGCAATTTCAGTTGTTTCAGCTGAAATTAGTTGCATATGTCATTGAGGAGTTCAGATTCTATAGAATTACAAATAAATGTACTTTGTTTGCTGATTAGACGGAATGCTTTGATTACTTATGAGGAGCCACTATATTCATGACAAGAAATAGAGACAAAATGATTCCAAGCAGTGTTGCTTTGACACGCTTCCTCGTTCTTACTTTTTATAGATATAATGCCCATAGAGACGGACCGACGCGGGGTCCAGCAAGGTCTCGTGACCCAGCTCCGGTATGTCCCTAAGGATCCCTAGGATGGATAGGGAAGGAAGCTGTAGAGTGAGGAGTTGGACTAGAAGAAGGGCAGAGAGAGAGAGCTGAGCCAAAGTGACGTCGTCGTCGGGTTGTTGCAGACGTTTTGGCCTCTTTTTTCACCTTCTCTCCCATTTTTGCCCCTTCCGCCTCAAAGTGCTGGATATGTTTATTTTTGGCCAAACCCATGGGCAAGTCCATCAACTTGTATTATGTGTTGTATTAGGCCCCCAACTTCGTAATCTTCTTAGCGAGCCCATAAATTTGTCAATTTCATTCTATTAAATCTAAATCCGTTAAATTTGTCCCATCAGCTAACGCCTTTAGAAAAAAGTTTGGCTTTGAATCAAGAAATGCAAAGACAGAGTCAATTGGAACATGTAACTCTATTCGCAAATGAAGAAACTGTAATTAGAATGAGAAAAAAACAGTGGAATCAAGAGATCGAGCCAAAATGCTGTGTTTGGTTGCTGAGAAAAATGCAAGAACAGTGAGAACGTTTCATTGTTCAGATACCATAATACAGAGATAAAACTGCAGATTTTCATAACCAAGTTTTCCATTGATAAATCAATTGTTATAAATTGTATTTGTTCATGTAGAGCAATGAGCGAACTCTTGAAAGAGTTTGTTCATTAGACCACCAAAACTACAAAAGTTTAAGACTAATGGCTAATAAAGAAACTTAGTCTCCGAGGATGTTTTTGCAGAGATGAGATTCTGTAGAGTTACAAGGAAACGTGCTTTGGTTCTTGACCAGACAAGAATGCCTTGACCACTTATCAGAAGCCATTGTTTAGGTCATATGAGTGATTCCAAGGAGTGTTGTTTTGTCGCGCTTCCTCATTTTTTATTTTTGTACATAAAATGTACTCCAACCCTTTTGAGGACTATTTTATCTCGGTAGGAGCGCCACTTAAACTCCCATGAAATCTCTTCAGCTTCCAACAAGTCAGGCAAGTAGCAAAGCCACATATGTTCTGATTCTAGTCGATTTCCCCAAACACTCTCCTCAGCCCAATCACCATTGATAAAAAGCTTCAATGAAAAAAGGCTCGAATTCTCTAATTCCGGATTCCTTTGAAAAATGGAACAGCAAGCAACGCCAATGAAGTTGTCGTTTATTACCGGAGGAGGCACTTTGAAACAGAAAGACGAGGCCTTACCTTCGATATCAATGGCATGGTTAAACCATTGCGGAATCTCATTTCCTTGAAGTATGATATTATATGAACCCCATCGATCTTCCTAAAACAGAAAGGGAAACTGTATTAATGAAAGAAAAACATTCGTTTTGACTCTATTTCTTAAAATTTGAAAGTTACGGATCTTATCTTTTCTTACATTTTTTCTCTATTATTAAAATCTATGTCAAGATAAAAAATATTCACCTTCTCCAAATAAAAATACTTTATATTTTATTATTTACAATTTTTCCTTTCACAAATGTTTCGGAATGACTATTCATATTGTCAAATTTTTATGTACTAACTGTAATATGTTATTTTTATTTGTGTATTTTCTCTATAGACCTATTTTTTTTTATCCAATTGTATATATAAATAACACTACACCACCGCATGCATAAACGCACTGGCGTCGCTTATAAATTATAATCCAGTAGATAAGGTATATAGGTGAATACCGACCTCTATGCTTCCGAGTGACAGATTTTCAAATATTACTCTCCCCCAACTTTGCATTTCATTCTCTACTAATCTGTGGCAGTTTGTGAAATCTCCAAAAAAAATGTTATGGAAATGCGGAAATCTTTCCAACGATTGGCAATTACGCGCAAATAACTGATTAACAGTATGTGGGAGCTCGGAAATTTCAACAAGCCACTTGCAATTTTCCAGAATAAGCATCTCTAATTGACTGAACCTGGAAGTGCATGTAGGAAGAGTAACAACATTGCTTCCAGATAAATTAAGCACTTTGAGATGAGGAAACAAACTTGATGAAATCATAGAGCTTTCAGCTTTGAGCAATCTTGCAAATTAAGAACAGAAAGATGAGGCAACTTCAATATACTATTAGAGGTACTGACAAGGTTTTCGCAATTTTGGGCTTCAAAGAGTGAAAGATTTGTCAGATTCCCAATATACGAAGGAATCTCCTTTATTCCCATCTTGGACAATTGAAGTTCCACTAAAGCTGTCGGAAGACTTACAAGGCTCGTGCAGCCCCCAAGCAACATCCATTCCAGTTTTTTCAAATTTCCAATGGACTTGTCAATCTTTTTTAGTTTTCCACACAAATTGAGATTCAACCCTTCAAGATTCGGCATTGCTGAAAAATCGACTATTTCTTTTAAGTATTCACAACTGTTGAAATCCATGCGAGTTAAATTCACGAATTTCTTTGCCTGTAAACCAAATAAAGAAAGCAAACATAGGATTAGTTACAATCAAATTGACATGATCATTGCACGATTTATTATAATTTATAAAAAAAATGTATTATCAAACCTTGGATTTGACCATGAAGGCCTTCTGAAAATGCACGATCCTACTGCAAGGCATTTGCAGCACAAATAGATCAGCTGGAAGAAATCCAGGTGGGATTGACTTTAAAGAACAGTGATGCCATTCCAGCCATCTTATACTGTTTGGTAAACTTTTTGGCATTCTGGTGAAGTGTCCATTATGGATTATCAATATTTGGAGATTTGTTAATTCTTCTAAAAGGTCTAAGGATACCTCTTCTTCTCCATGGAAATCCAACAGTATTCCCTTAATATCATATGGTCTCTAACAATGTGCACCATCCAAGAACTAGTTAGTAACTTTAAATAAAAATATAAGAGAAAATAATTTTCAAGTCCTTCAGCTATATTCTAATTAATAGGTACCTTGAATTTTTAGTATGTTACAAACATATTATTGATGTTAAAAATCGAATTGCATTTAAATCACTTAGTTAATAGTCCATTATTAATCTGTTAATAAATTAGTGGCGTATGGTCTGGTACACTTTAAATGAAATTTTAAAGAAAAAAATGGCTCTGCATCTATTTTATCACAGCACATATAAACCCTAATTTTATTTTCTTCTACTTTTTTTCTTCTTCTTTTTCTTGAATCTCATGATCAAAACCTAACAAATCGAAATGAAAACCAACAAATCCAATATCAACAATAGTAAAAAATATTGAATGTGCATGTCCATCTCAAGTTCAGCAAAAACAAATCACCACAGCAAGTGATTTGCACCCAAACATAAGGTGCCTGAATTAAAGCACTATAGTGGCTTCCATCAGAAGGTAAACACCAAAATAAGTGCAATAAAATCACTAATATCAGGTTTGTCTAATTAATAAAAATTAGGGGGAATCACTATAACATTCCTGAATTATAGTCGAATTCGTGATTACGCCACCGTGTTTTGAAAAGACTCCTATTACATCCATGCTCTTAAACGCCGCCAATCAGAATTCAACCAGAACTAGGGTTGAACACGAGTCCTGGAGATATCCGAACTGAACCGAATATCCGAACCTGAACCGAAAAAACCTATTGACTTTTGACTTTTTCCGAGCCGAATTGAATTGAAATTTTCATTTGGTTTGGGTCTGGAACTTAAGTAATATCCGAACCGAGAATCTGACCGAACTGAGAAACTGAAACTAGAACCGAAAATATTATATATATATATATATATGTGAACAATTATATATAGAGATTAACAATTGATTATATATAATCATAGGTGTTCAAATCATCAAATGTATACATAGGTGTACAATAGGAAATTTAGGTGGATTTGATTATGTGTTTAACAATTAACATATGATGGATGAGATTTATTTTGTCTTTGATATTAGTGAATTAATTAGTGTGTTATTTGTAATCTTATGTTGTGTAGGTTAATATTTTGTGGTTCAGTTTGTTTTTTGATTTAATATTTCATGTAGAGTTACTTTTATGTTGGTTTAATTTGTTTGTAGATTTAATATTATATTGTAAAATTTATTTGTATGTATAAAAGTTTAAATGAATATGTTTTTTTTTTAAAAAAATCTCAATAACCTAACTGAAACCGTACCAGTTTCTCCGTCCCGAAAGACCCGAAGAACCGAACTGTTTTGTTCCAAAATTTTGGGTCTTTCGGTCGATTTTGGTTCTTGAAAAATGAAAGAACCAAAATTTCAGTTTGGTTCCGATTATTGGCTAGAACCGAACCGAACCATGATCAGTCCTAGTCAGAATTAATATGACAACGTTTATTATGACACTCCCTTTTGTCCTGTTAGTTTTGACTGAATTCTGGCTGACGATATTTAGGAGCCGACATGTAATAAAATTCTTTTCAAAACACAGTGACGTAATTATAAATTAGACTATAATTCAGAATATCTTCCTAAGAATTAATTAATTTTTGCAAAGGCTTGTCCTGGAGTGCCTTTCTTTCCACACATTTCTTGGGCCTCCTTATCTGTGGATCCATTTCTTTTTTCTGCAGACTTAACTACTGGTTTTCCATCAGGCTTTAAGCCATCATGTTCAAACTGAACCAGCCATCTCAAAACCCCAGGGAACAAAAAGAGGCGCCAAAGAACCAGAAGAAGGAACACTAATTTTGGATGGAAAGCCAGAGAACAAAAAAGACTTCAAATCAAAAAGAGAAAGAAAACCCTAAAAATTGGGTTTGCTTCAAATTCACAATCAAGACAAGACGACCCATCCGTTCTGGGTTTGCGTTTTGTATCAAGTCTGAGGTGTTTGTGTTGTTGATGAAAATTGGGATGGGTGGTGTCGGAGGACGGTTTCAAGAAGGTGTTTGTGGAGTGAGTTGAATCTCTTAAAACTTTTAGCCTTCGTTTGGATTGATGGAATTGGGTGGAAAGGAAGAGAAAAGAAATTGGATTTCTGTTGTTTCTTTTGTTTGGACGGCAATTAGAGGAATAAGAAGAGGAGAATGGAAATGAAATCAGATTTCCCAACTTCCCATGACGCATCAGAATAATTTCTCATCAAATTGTTATTGAAGGGAAATGGGAGAATAAGACAAAATCAAATCTTAAAAAGACAAAATTACCCCTTGCCCTATATAAAGGAATTGACAGACCCACCACCCATCTCTCCATTCTTCTCCTCTGTTCCATTTTGACGCCAAACAAAAAAGGTAATAATGAACTCCATTGCTCCTCCAAAAATTGTGAATAATCTCTCATGCTTTTTTTCTTCTTCCAGATTTCTAATCTATTTTACATAATTATGCTCCTCTTTTTATTCCTACAGAAAAAGCTTATTTGAAGGTTGAAGGATTGTTGCTTCTGTGAAAAGTTTTTTTTTATATATTTTTATTGATATTTTATCTTTTATAAGAATTATAGATATGATAATTTCAGAAATTTTTTGTTATAAATATCTTGTTAGTGTTGAGTTTGTGTATAAAGCTATTTCTCTCTAATTTTTGTTAAGATAAACTTATATGTGTAAGTGATAATGCTTTTTTATTATTGTTAGGATTTTTTAAGTTAATAGAATTTTCCTTGAATTATAAAATATGCTTTGTGCTTATAGTTCCTCCATTAAAGGTGGAATGATGTATACAATTTTTAATAATTTTGTTATATTCTAGAGGTAGTAGAACATAGATAACTTTGATCAACAAGTTTTTGAAGAAGATGACTCAGACGATGAATGAAAATAATGGGATAAAAGAAGGAGAATGACAATTATTCAAGTGTTGCCGAGGCTCTTAAGGAAGGAAATACTATTGCTGAAAAAAATGAAATTGTTGAAAGAACACGACAACGTGTTTATCCAAAGAGTGAAATATATGCTGAGTTATTGAAGATTGGCCTTAATGTTAGCCTTCGTTTTGAGGCTATGATTTTATCACTGTAAATATTAGTAGGATGAAAAAGTTCTTTGATTGTCCTGAGCATAAGAGCAATAACTACTTATTACACTTAATGAATAATTTAGAATAGGAAGTATATTAGCTAGATGTGCGCAATATTTTTGTTGAAAATGCACTTTTTGGATGATAATAATATGTAAGTATTTGATATATTGTATGAAATTCTAAGGAAGATTGTAAATGGTTAGCTTATGTTTTGTACAAATGGATACTTACCGCTCTTTGTTTATGATGTACTTGTAAAATATCTTGATGGATGATGTAATGAACATTTATATTAATGTTTACCTCATGAATGATACTTCAATTAACAAATTGACAAAAAACAAGAAAATAATTTGTTAATCGTTAAATAATTTGATGGTGGGTTCCAAACTGTAAGTCTCTAAACTAAAAGGCATTCAAAAATTAACAACAAAGAAAAAAAATTCGAAAGGACCGAAAATATGATTTTTCAAAGATTTAAAATGAATCCGCTTTGTGTTCCGATTTAAACTATCTACATCTAAATATAAAAATATGGACATAGAAAATTAGAAAAAAAATGTCAAAATTGTCTTCCCCTTAGAGAAGGAAAGTCTCAAGCAGCTGTTGGAATCTTTGGCGAAGTTACAAAACAAGGAATAGACTATCCATTTACATTGTCTGTTAAATGTGTTCTATTAATTGTTATATAGAAGTTTTTTTCACATTGTCTAATGTTATGTTAATTGTTAATTTCTTATTTCTTGATTCTTCAACAAACTTCTCTTTTCAAATTATTGTTTAACAATATATTCGCATTATTGTAAATTGAAATATTTAATAAATCATAATTCAACCTCGCAATTTGATAACATTGCTCTTAATTTCTTTTTTGAAAAAAGAATAAATATTTTAATATTTGCAAAAAAAAATTATCTTATGCAGAAATGAATTAACAAATAATTTCTTTAGGTGATGGAAAGGAATAATTGTTTCTTCAAATAGTCCTTTAACAAGAATTTTGTAGTTTACGTAGTCTCTTAGTGCATCAGACAATAGTTAGTTATCATTAGGGGTGTAAACAAAATTTATCAATAGGGGCGTAGACAAAATACAGTTATTTATGTTAATTCAATGTAATAATTATATAGAATAAGTATTGAATCACACAAAACATCTGTGACAAAATGGCTAATTTCCTTAGCTAATAACTAGTGTTTCTTAAAAATGTTATTCCAATCTTTCTAACCGTCCAGTAGATATCAAGGAAACATGAAATGCAATCAAAGAGATTTTTGGAGAACACTAAAAGAGGAAAGCTAAACAGAGTATATATGCATACAAACTACAAGCCATAAAAAGAAGAAAAATAAGAAATATCTAGTCAGCTCCTACTCCTACTCAGCTGCTGACATGTAAATCCTAATCACATTTTTTATTCTCCTACACCACCGTAGACATGTAAAAATTGAACCGGAATATGTGAACCGAACTGGAACCGCCGGTTCCAACCGGTGGTTTAATTTTTATAAACCAATAATTTTAACCAAAATCAGTAGTTTAAAACCTTTCAAAACCAATATTTTAACCAAAACTAGTTGTTCAACTTTCCAAAATCATAAATTAATCTCCTAAATAAGTTGTTTTAACCTTTTTAGACCATCATTTTTAACCAAAATCAACACTTCAACCTTCCTAACCTCGGTTGGCCATCATGAAAAGCTTTTGATTTGGCCTTATAAATTGCTTCATTCTCATAGGCATGATTTCGAATCTTCTCAAGCTCTTGAATCTGTAATTTCCGTTGTTGCCCGGCTTCTTTAAAACTCATATTGAATTCTTTAATCACCCAAAATGCCTTGTGTTCAATTTCAACATGAAGGTAACACGATTTACCATACACAAGACGATAAAGTGGCATACCTGTTGGTGTCTTGTAAACAGTTTTGTGAGCCCATAATGCATCATCTAGGCGTATACTCCAATCCTTCCAGTTTGGGTTAACAGTTTTCTCCAAAATGCCTTTGATGATTTTGTTAGACACCTCAGCTTAACCGTTTGTTTGCGGGTGGTAAGCAGTGGAAACTCGATGTGTAACACCATATTTCTTGAATAATGCTTCCACCACTTGATTATAAAAGTGGGTACTATGATCACTAATGGTAGCTTTGGGAGTGTCGAATCTGGCAAATATGTTAGCCTTTAAGAAATCTACAACAACTCGAGCCTCATTAGCTCAGGTAACTTTCACTTCTACGTACTTTGAAACATAATCAACAACAAGAATAATATACTGGTTACCAAAAGACGACAGAAATGGACCCATAAAGTCAATACCCCAAACATCAAAAATTTCACAAACCAGTATAGGTGTTTGTGCATTTCATTCCTTTGATTAATATTTCCAATCTGTTGGCAGCGGTCACAAGCCTTACAAAATGCATATGAATCTTTAAAAATTTTAGGCCAATACAAACCTGTTTCAAGCACTTTCCTTACTGTTTGGTTGGGTCCAAAGTGACCACCACAAGCGGATGAATGACAAAACTGTAAAGCAGAAGAAATTTCAGTTTTAGGTATGCACCTTCGAATAATCTCATCTGAGCACATCTTCCATAGGTATGGATCATCCCAAATATAATATTTGGCATCACTTTTCAGCTTGTCCTTCTGAAATCGATTGTAGCCTTCAGGAAACCCATGGTTAGTTAAAAAAATTAACAACAGCATACCAGGGATTACAGCATGGCAATGTCGTAGTGCTTATCGCGTATAACTGTTCATCAGGAAATTCTGCAGAAATTGAAACATCTAATTCTGGAACGTGAGGAAGCCTACTGAGATGGTCAGCCACCAAATTTTCTGCCCCTTTCTTGTCTTTAACTTCAAGATTAAATTCCTGCAACAACAAAATCCAACCAATTAATCTTGGTTTAACATCCTTTTTATTCATCAAATGTTGAATAGCTGCGTGATCTGAATAAACGACGACTTTTGTGCCCAATAGATATGATCTAAATTTCTCCAAAGCAAACACAACAACAATCATTTCTTTTTCTATTGTAGAATAGTTTGCTTGAGCCAGATCAAGAGTCTTGGATGCATAGTAAATCACGTGTGGATCTCGTCCAACCCTTTGCCTAAGAACCGCGCCTACTGCATAATTTGAGGCATCACACATCAATTCGAATGGTAAATTCCAATCTGGGGCTTGTAAAATTGGTGCAGAAATCAGCTTCTCTATCAAAACATCGAATGCCAATTTGCAAGAATCATTAAATTCGAAGTTAGCATCTTTCTTTAGTAGCTCACTCAAAGGATGTGCAATCTTCGAAAAGTCCTTGATAAATCTTCTATAGAAACCTGCATGATCAAGAAAATAACGAACTTCCCGCACATTCACGGGGTGAGGCAATGACTTGATAATATCTATTTTTGCTCTATCGACTTCTATGCCTTTTTTCGAAACCTCATGACACAAAATAATTTCTTGATCAACCATAAAGCATTTTTCATAATTCAATAAAAGATTTGTCTCAATGCATTGTTTCAGAACCTTATTCAAATTTTGTAAACAAGATGTGAAGGAATTTCCATATACAGTTAAGTCATCCATGAAAACCTCAATAAAATTCTCCACATAGTCAGAAAATATATTTACCATACATCTCTGAAAAGTAGCCGGTGCATTGCAAAGACCAAAAGGCATGCGTCTATAAGCAAATATACTGAAGGGGCACGTGAATGTCGTCTTCTCTTTGTCCTCTGGAGTAACTGAAATAACCATCTAGACAATAATAATGAGTTTGACCCGCTAGGCATTCTAACATTTGATCAATAAAAGGAAGTGAAAAATGATCCTTACGTGTAGAAGCATTCAACTTCCTATAATCTATGCACACACACCAACCATTAGAAATTCTTGTAGGGACAAACTCACATTGTTAGCTCGTGACAACAGTAATACCAATCTTTTTGGGAACAACCTGAGTAAGACTTACCCATTTACTGTCTGAAATCACATAGATCACTCCTGCATCAAGAAACTTTAAAATTTCTTTCTTCACCACCTCCATCATAGGTGGATTTAAACGTCTATGTGGTTGTCTGCAAGGTTTACAGTCATCTTCCAAAAATATTCTATGCATACAAATAGAAGGACGCAAACCTTTTATGTCAGCTATAGTCCACCCAATAGCTTTTTTGTTGTCTCTAAGAACTCGAACTAGTCTTTCTTCTTCCTACATTATGAGTTTATTCGAAATAATATCAGGAAGTGTATTTAACTCACCTAAAAAGACATATTTTAGATGTTCAGGCAATGTCTTCAATTCAAGTTCAGGCGGATTGGTGATGGAAGGAACAAGTTTATTTTCTGAAGCGGTAACTGCCAAAAATTTTGTTTCTACAGAAAGAACATATACGACCTACAAATCAGAGAGGGCGTACTTCAAGGCCGACGACAACACCCAGTATTCCTTCAATTCTGCTAGGTTCTTCTCTGTAATACTTTCAGTCAACACAACCTGCAGAAAATCATCAACATGCAATTCCAAAAAAAAATTGTTAATGGATCAATACAATTTATAGCAAAAATAGAAGAATCATCATTGGGATGCTTCATTGCTATTGAATTTAATTGCAACACCGTTGAATTCCATAGATTATGTCATTTCATGCACATCAATCTTAGTATGGGTTGTTTTCAAAAAATGATCTTCCAAACAATAACAATCTCGAACAAGGAGTATCATTGTCCTCCATATCTAACACATAAAAGTCTGCAGAAAAAACTAGGTCGTTTACCTACACCAAAACATCCTCCAAAACACCATCAGGAAAAACACTTGAACGGTGAGCTAATGTCAATATCACACCATTCTATTTCAATGGTCTAACATTTAATGTAGAATAAACAGAAAAATGCATTAAATTAATAGAAGCACCAAGATCACACATTGTCCATTTAATTCCAACATTGCCAATTTTACATGGTATAGGAAACATACCTGTTGGAATCAAGAATATAGCTGTTGTGAAACAAACTCAAAATCTGCTCAATTCTGAGGTCACCTTACTTACTTGTGTTACCTCTTCTTACGTGCGTAATTCTTATATGCATCAGAGGTCTACATGCGTAACTATCCTTTTTACGTGGCTTACTCTAAAAGACATTCACCCTGGTTGACACAATCCCACTTTTACATGCTTACAATCATCACTACGTGCATAGGCTTCTTCTTCTATGTGCTCAGACTCATCCCATAACGTGTGTTGTCGATTTTGGATATTGCACCTTCGATTCTCTACATTAGCATGTCAAGAATATTCAAATTCAAATCTCGAGGAGCATCATAAAAGCTGCCATTCCTCTGCTTCTATGTGCGTAGCAATGTTCACATGCATAATGGTATGCTTCTTTATAGATCACACATTTAGCCCTTTACGTGCATAGTCGTCTCTGCGTACGTAGAGATCATCACTTTCAAAGTTATCACCTTTGGCAGTTTACGTGCGTAATATTTCCATTCTACGTGCATAGAGATGTCTAATCCTCACGGCCTCCATTGTTCACCATTTTACGTGTGTAACAACCTATTTATGTGCGCAATAGCTCCAGACGCTAGTGCACAAGAGAGACGCTCATTTAGATCATCATCTTTGCATGATTTACGTGCATAAGCCATCCTTTACGTGCGTAATGGCGGCAATATACAGAATCTGCACCTTTGCACCTCTTTCCACATCACGATAAAATAAAATTTCAACCTTGGAGTTGACAGCAAAAGGCTTCTCAAAATGGAAGATGCTACTGGAAGGCATTTACAGGACAACAAGTTTAGCTGGAATAAAACATCTGATTCAAGTTTTTGATAGCTCTGGTACGTGATTGGTGATGAATTTTATAGTTATTGCTCTATTATGTAAATAGCAAAACATTTGCTTCAAGTTTCTAATCGCTTTGTGTCTTTCTGCAACAAACTACAACAATAATGTGTGATCAGACTATTGATTCTTGTCAATATTTATAGTTTGTTTTTCATTAAACGCTTTCGTTGTTGTATATTTATATTTGCTAACTTCTGCTCCATTGGTGATGATTCACTTGAATGGCAATTCTTTCTCAAACGTGAATAGAAGCAGAAAGTACTTGTTATTTATTTGATAAAGAAAAGAAAAACAATACATAACAAATAATTTATAGCAGATAGTGGATTTTTTAACTATAAAATATAGAAAAAATAACACAACTTAAAGAAATATTGTTGCATTCAACATGCCATATGTAAAACCATCGAGTTAGTTGTAGTTCATAGTTGTTTTCTTGAGTTGTTTTGAACTTTGAACTCTATAGTATTCATGATCTATGTATAATATAAATTTATAACTTCAAAGTTTTAGTTCAGACCCATTTGACTCCAAGCTTAGCTTTTTAATGATGTAATCTATATGTGTAACATCCAAACCCGAAACTATCATATATAGCATATATTTTATTGATACTTGCATTGTATAAAACATTTTCATATAGGAATCATTTCCTATATTTATAATTAAGATAGAGAGATGAATACTTATATAATTATTTAGAAGATAATTTTTAAGTACAATCGTATGACTACGACAAATGCCGATTAGAAGTTTGATATTGTATTTGTAATAAGAGAGGTAATATTATTAGGTGTTTTAATAGGTCCAAAGATAATAAATAGGACTGAGAATAGAAAATAAAACTCATGAAATCAAACAAACTAGGGACTAAAAAGTAATCAATTGAGAGATTGGAACTTGGAATGTAAATTGGATATCTAAGTGTCAAATCCTCCAAGATGCTCATCCAAATTGGACATGTATATCTGTGAACAATAGAGATCTGTCCATGGTTGCAAAATCAGCTAAACCCCTGTCGATAACAAATTGAGTACAATGAATTAAAGAAAGAAATTGTAGGAAGAGGTGGCATGAATCGGCAAAATGAATTAAGAAGCATAAACACTTTTTTCCTTCGCAAAAACACACACACACAACCTCCAAACTCTCACACCAAACTTCAAACTTCTCATCTCTGTAGAGCAATTTCTAACACAAAGACAAGCCCTCTTCAACGTGGAAATCAAGCAAGACTAAGTAAAGGTAATTCTGGAAACTTAGAACTCTTGACAACAGTCTGCTTCCTCTTAATTTCCGAAACTGATAGAGATGGATTATAAGATACCCCAAAGAATAAAAGTTTTATATTTATGTGTATATTATATTCCTGTAAAACATTTTAAACCAATTCTAATTCTTTCGATAGTTATGGCCAAAATAGTAGGAACTGCCCAGATTCTGAATTCAGTACGAGTAGTCTGATTGAATGGTAATTTTGAGAATCTTAGAGACTTTATTTGGAAATGAATAAAACATAAAAGTTGTATATGATTATTTATTTTATCTGAATGTAAAATTTCACATCTTAAATCCATGTGTTTAATAAGATATACAAGTTTAGGTAACACTGGTCATGGTAGATGATATGCTGAACACAGCTTGAATTATAGGTTTCATTTTAAAACCTACCCAGATTGACACGTTTTGAATTAGAACTTGATATTTTCCAGAAAACATTATATGTGAATCTAGTTTCTAAGACAACAAACCATTCTTGATTTGGACTTGTGTAGATAAATCTATGAATAAAACACTAGACAAAGGTCATTATGTCTAGCTCCAGCTTAGGGTGTAGATTTCAGAATTTACTGCGTCCTCTGTGGGCAGAATTAGAAAACATGATTTATACCCTTAGAAAGATATATGTGTCTCTCTTCAAAAAAAAAAAGAAAGATATATGTGTCTAGTTTATAAATAAAGTTTCATAGCTTAATTTGGTTCTGAAATGAATGAGTTATGATTAAAATACTCAGTGATGTCCAGTCTGTCCAGAAGAGAAAACAGAACAGCTACTGGACTGAATTCGGAAATTCACCATAAATTCTACAATTCGAATTAAAATTCATACTATATATCCACAGAAATTTTAGGATGTCTAATTTTATATAAAATTTGTGTCAAAGTGATTGGAGTTCTGTAACTCCTAGAATGTTAAATTGATCAGACTGTTCAGTAGGGAATAAAGCGGATAAATTGTTATAGGGACTGTAATGACAAATTTTCAAGGACGGACCAAACTGAAACATTGTTAAAACAGAACACCCAGTACATAACCATAACATATCCTCCAAAATATATAGAGGAATTTGATATACTATTAGTTAAGTACATATAACCGGGTCATTCGTAAGGGTAAAGCGACTTACTTGAATAATAATTTATACTTAAGGGACAAATTGGTAATATTACAAAAAAAGATGCATTTGATTTTGATATATGCAATTTTTAATATTTTATAGACCTAAAATATCCCATTATTCGTAGAGTGGAAAACTATAAGTCCTCGTGACTCTATACGAAATTGGAGACTAGGTGAGTACAAACTGGAGGTGTCTCCACTTGTTTGTTATGTGAAATGAAATGTGCTTACTTTGATAGTTTGTCTTGGTATACAAATTTATGAATTACATGAAATGATTAGCTTCCTACACGTGCAAATATATATGATATCTGATATTGCTTATGAGTGACACATGTTTGATATATGAATTGTTTATGAACTGTTATAGTGAAATGCTCGCAACATGATATGATATTATTTGATATGATTGCTGTCACTACCCGTTTTCGGACCGTGACCGGCGTACGAGGCAAATCATTTATGAGAGGCCGGCCCATTCCGCACAAGCCTCGGATAATAGAAACATACTACTCAAATACTCTTTATCAATTGGCTTATTAGTAATGTTAAAACAGTTTAACCGATACTAAGTTTAGAAAATAATAATCCCGAGTAAAAATATAAATATACTCATGATATCAAATACTAAATAAATAATAATAGTTAAAACAATTTAACCATTAGAATATCAAATACAAATTCATAACCCACTACCAGGTGTGGAGCATCTAATAAAGACTAAAACTCGGACCCGAACAATAAAGCACTCACTGCTGACAAAAATTTCCTCACTGAGCGCGGAAGATCACACGACCGCTATCAAAACACCTGAAAGATTGCAATAAAATAAACAAGGAAAAAGAAGTGGGTTAAACCCAGTGAGGTATCACACTCCAGAGCAGCTCTGGCCTCACAAAAACCGTTTTGAAAACCTTACAAAAACATCACATGCAGATATAAGTATACATACGTATACACACTATATAAGGATTAATAGTTTCTCCGAAAATCATTTCGAAATCCTTCGCAGACAAGACAACGACAACCAGCCACCCAAGTTGACTAAATAAATAAGTTAAATACGAATATTTAATTTCCAAAATCGAAAGTAGCCAAAATACTTCCTTCAAAATATTTTCTGATAATCTCATTTTTTTTCTAAAACAATTCCCGAGAATAATATTTTTCCCAAAATATTTTCAAAGATAAAAACCAATGTCTTTTTACGGAATCAGAATTATAAGCAGAGTCATCCAGACTCGAAAATAGCCAAGATATTCTTCTCAAAATATTTACCAAAATTCACGTTATTTTCCAAAACGTTTTCAGAGATAAATACCAAAGTATTTTACGGGACCTGAATCATAGGAATATAGTCGACCAGACTCAATAATAGCTACTTAGACGAGGATTAGCTACTTAGGCACCATGGTATAGCCACTAAGGCAAGTATAAGCCACAAAGGCACAAAGTATAACCACCTAGGCGAGTGATACAACATCGGTGTATCAAAGCTACGATACCCCGTAGCTGGATGTCCCAAAACAAAATGTTTTACTTAAAAATATTTTGAATATTTATTCAAAACATTCAAATAGATAACATTCAGAATAGACCATGTTATTCATCAAAATATACCAAACGTTTAGACAAGTATTTATCCAAAATATTTTTAAATCTCAGAAACAAATACGAAGTACATAAACTTCACTTATTTCATAACAAAATATTTATTTCAGAAAATATTCTTAAAACCCAAAGAACATTTTCTACAAGGTACATCCTGAAATCCTTAGCAAAAAGTTTAATATCGAACTTATACTAAATATTAAACCATAATATTTATTTTCAAAAAACTGTCAAAATTCTCAGAGGAAATCTCATTTTCACAACCGATGTTTTCACATAAGTCAGATTTTAGGATTTCCTATCCTTTAATTATTCTAGGTTACATGCCAACCCAGACACATCAAAAACATATAATTTAAGAGACACAATCTATGTGTCTGAAGCTGTCATCCACTCACATGGATGCCGAGCAAATAGTCCAATCGTTGGCCACTAGGGAATAACAAACCACCACGGAAATCCAACCGAGCTGAATACAAAGATTTATCACAACCGAATCAAATATTGTATTGTGGCAATACAGAATATGCATGCAATGCAGATGTTCATCCCAACCCAAGACGAATGAAAATCCTAATCCGAATGAATAACCAACACTTTCGCCTCGAAAAATCAAGCATCCCACAAAATTACAGTTTGGTCCCCCGGCCTCTGTAAAATTACGTTTTAGTTCTCGAAACTTAACAAATTACAAAATGTTCCTCAAAGTATTCTCAATTCACCTACTATTCCTCTAAATAGTCAGAATCTCTAAATTAGTCCCCTAACTCTCAGAAATTGCCAAAATGTGAAAAAACTTATTTTGGTCCCCTAAAGACATGGCTTACTCGAGCAAGCTTAATACCCAAAACTGGCTTACTCAAGTAAGCTAAGTGCTTACTCGAGTAAGTCTCATTCCCAGAATTTTTAGATTCGATCAAATCGTGATTCTACCAATAAAAATCACTTCCAATCACCTACATTGACTCCATTCAACCTCAGAAACATTATTCCAACATCCATTTCAACAACCAACATCAAACAAACTCAGAATCATCAAGACTCTTCACAAATTCGACCAAATCCTAACTCATTCAAAGAACTCATCAAATCTATCAAACCTAAGCTTGATCTATGTTTGTTTAACCTCAAACAAACATAATCTAACAACCTACAACTCTCATTTGGACGGAATCAAACGGATCCAAACCAAACATTCAAATTCGGCCTTAAATGACAAATCCTAATTTAAAGCATGAAATGGAAAAAATGAAGAGATTAGAGATGCAATATCACCTCTAGGAATGAAATGGGAGCAATGGGAAGCAACTGGAACGCGATTTTGACATATTTGGATGAGAGAGAGACAAAATGAGGTGCGAGAGATAAGAGAGTCGGGTAGGGGGTATATATAGAAACCTGGTCAGAAGCCTCGCTTACTCGAGTAAGAGGACTTCTTACTCAAGTAATCCATAGCTCACATTACTCGAGTAACACACTAAGCTTACTCAAGTAATTAACTGTCCATTTAACTCGAGTAACACAACTGCTTACTCTAGTAACTCTATTTCCAAAACCACAAATTATCTTCTTAACACTCCAATCGTTCAGGATCAAACTGAGGCCAACTAAACGCCAAAAATTTTGACAAATTGACATCCTCAGCATCTTCAAGCATCAATTGCTAGGATAAAAATTGAACAGAACAAATCAGGACTGATCAAAAAGCTACAGAAGACATGTCTGTCAGAAACGGGTAGGGTATTACAATTGCGTTCATCGTACACAAGTGAATATGAGATAGATATGATATGATTCATAGTTATAGATATCGTTTATAGTTGAACCAAGATTTGATTGATATATGTCACTTGCTTTATTGACCTAAAAGGCGGACTTGGCCAACATATTTAAGATCTCATACAGTCAAATGAAAAGATCAGAGAAGTCTCATATAGTTCAAATGATTCGAGACTCAACGTCTCACATAGTTCAAAGATCGAGACTTCAAGTCTCATACAGTTCAAAGAACAACAACCAGCTTTACAGTTTCGAGACTAAATGTCTCCATAGACCCGGGTAAAGACTTATCGTGTTTTGGCCAACCTCCAAATTGAAATCGGAATTGCATTCACTTGCAACAGAGCATATTGCGTGATTAATATTTATTTTGAATGCGTTGATATTTGTTGTGGATATATCGACGAGGTTCCACTCATTGAGTAGCGACTCATATAAATCGCTAAGTTTTTCCCAGGTTCCTTAGTTGTACAGTTTTTGAAAATTAATCAAGTGTGACGCTAATTGACTGATACATATATGGAGCACAAGTCATCCGGCTGGGTCTCACACTCTCTCTCCTCTGCATCATATTATCATTGTACATATAATTTTGATAGAAAATATAAAGTATTGTTTTTATGATAAATAAACATGTTAACATGTAATGTCCAAAAAAAAATTTATATGCACATTTAGTTATGAATAATCTGTATGAACTTATGTTTAGTTAATATAAATAAATATTATAGTGTAAATTTAAACATATATATGAAAGTATAGGGTGTGACAATACGAGACGCTAGTCCAAAGAGTAAATTTCTTCTTGCAAGGTAGCAAATTGATTGTTGGTTATGTTTGTGAGAGACGAGTAAAGAATGTGGGCTTGAGAGTTGTATGAATATGGTATATGTGTTATTGAATATGATGCTCTATTTATAGAGTTCAAAACATAATAAAAGATCATGAAAAATCTCTAAATACATGACATATCTTCCAATTATCAAGCTTAAAATAGAAAATATCTACTTTCTTCCTAAAGACTTGGTCTATTTGTTGAATTATTCAAACATCAAAGGCATAATTTTCACATGTTTTTGACACTCCTCATTACCTTTGATGGTTGTAAAGTACTAGTTTCCATATCAAAAAGAACTCTTCCTTGAATATAGTATCGTCTTTTGTTTGATTCTTAGAATGATATTATCTTATTTTCTTAAAGAAGTTGTTGTCATGGCTCCTGGCATTTGTTGGTGTCATCATTGTTGTGCTTGTGTATTGTTGTCGTCGACAGTCTTGGCATTTGTTGTTGTTGTCATCCTTATTATTGTCAACATTCTTGACATTTGGTGTTATGGTTGTATTTGTTGTTGTTATTGTCATCATTGTTGTGATTGTATTTGTTGTTTTTGTCGACTTATAGTTGTGGGTTGTGGTTATGTTTGTATTGTAGGCAGTGAATATAAGTTATGGTGGTTATTGTCTTCACATGGGAATAATATTAGGATGTATTCTTTTTTTTTCTTCATCCTTGATGTGATGTAGTTTATACTGTTTAGGTCTCTTAAAATCAAGAGTGATAAATACCATTGTTAGAAATTTTATGGAGGAAGAGAAAATAAATGGAGGAACATCTTCTCTTTATTGATTGAGGAATCACATATTTATACATAAATTTTGGTAACTAAAAGCCATGAAAATAGGAGATATAATCAAAGATATCAACTAAAAATCTGGAAAATATTAGCTAAGAATATGGATTTTGACTGACTTGGTCTTCTACTTAAAAATAATTTAAATTCTTCAACTAATCTGCTGCACAAAGACACATTATCAACATTGATATTAATCTTCTTGTGCAAATCGACCACTCAAATTAGTAGACGATACTTCTTTAAGAAACCTGTTTGGTTCCTTAGAAAATGACAAAAAAAAGTCCGGCTTTGAATCAAGAACAAAGACACTCTCACTTGGAACATGTAACTCTATTCGCAGATGAAGAACCTGTAGTTAGATGAAAAACAAACAGTGGAATCAAGAGATCGAGCCAAATGTTGTGTTTGGTTGCTAAGAAAAATGCAGGAACAGTGAGAAAGTTTCATTGCTCTGATACCATAATACAAAGATAAAACTGGATATTTTCGTAACCAAGTTTCCCATTGATAAATCAATTGTTATAAATTTATTTGTTCGTGTAGAGAATTGAGCGAACTCTTGAATGAGTTCGTTCACTAGACAACCAAAACTAACAGAAGTTTAAGACTAATGGCTAATAAAGAAACTTAGATTCAGAGGATGTTATTGCAGAGATGAGATTCTGTAGAGTTGCAAAGAAATGTGCTTTGGTTCTTGACCAGACAAGAATGCCTTGACCACTTATCAGAAGCCATTGTTTAGGTCATATGATTGATTCCGAGTGTTGTTTTGACGCGTTTCCTCATCTTTGATTTTTGTACATAAAATGTACTCCAACCCTTTTGTAGACTATTTCACCTACGGGGGTGCGCCAGTTAAACTCCCATGAAATCTCTCCAGCTTCTAACAAATAAGGCAAGTAGCACAAATAAGGAAAGTAGCAAAGCCACATATGTTCTGATTCTAGTAGATTAACCTGACCAACTTTAACCGAATAACCATTGATAAAAAGTTCCAATGAAAAATCGCACAAATTCTCTAATTCAGGATCCCTTTGAAAAATGGCACAGCAAGCAACTCCAATGAAGTTGTCGTTTATTACCGGAGGAGGCACTTTGAAACAGAAAGACGAGGCATTAACTTCAATATCAATTGCATGGCTAAACCATTGCGGAATCTCATTTCTTGGAAGCATGATAGATGAACCCAGTCGATTTTCCTGAAACAGGAAGGGAAAGTGTATTATTAATGAAAGCATTGGTTATCACTCTATTTTAGCTGGTTTCCAACTTACTCACTAATTTTGTTTTTGTGGTCCCCAAATTTTAATTTCGTAAACATTTCAATTTTGGCCACTCAGCTTTAGAATTTCGTTACAACTATTAACCAAATGGCAATGTGCTATATTAACTCATTAACACAGTCTGAAAAATTCTTGCATACACTTGGTGTATGCGTGGATGTGGACGGTGTTGAGAAATTCTTGTCTACACACACATGCACAAAGCCACTTAAAATCAATTGTAATCAATATGTCAGTCATGCATAAACGCACTCACGCTGCTTATAAATTATAATCCAGTAGAGAAGATATATAGGTGAATACCGACCTCTATGCTTCCGAGTGACAGATTTTCAAATATTACTCTCCTCCAACTTTGCATTTCATTCTCTGCCAGTTTGTGACAGTTTGTGAAGTCTGCTTCAAAATTGTTATGGAAATGCGAAAATCTTTCCAACGATTTGCAGTTACGCGCATATAACCGCTTAACAGTATGTGGGAGCTCTGGAATTTCAACAAGCCATTTGCAAATTTCCAGATTAAGCTCCTCTAATCCACTGAACCTGAAAATGCATTTAGGAAGAGTAGCAACATTGCTTCCCGTTAAATTAAACTCTCTGAGATGAGGAAACAAACTTGATGAAATCATAGAGCTTTCAGCCTCTGGAAACTCGGTGAGCTTTGAACAATCTTCCAATTTAAGAGTACAAAGATGGCTCAACTTCAATATACTCTTAGAGATACTGACAAGGTTTTCGCAATTACTGGCTTCAAAGAGTGAAAGGTTTGTCAGATTCCCAATGTACGGAGGAATCTCCTTTATTCCTGTCCTGGACGACTGAAGTTCCACTAAAGTCGTTGGAAGATCTGGCAACTTTTCTAGTTTTAAGCAACCCCAAAGATCAAGACGCTTAAGACACTCATTCCCCACCAAGTTCGGAAGACTTACAAGGTTTATACAATCCCCAAGCAACATCCATTCCAGTTTTTTCAAATTTCCAATGGACTCATCAATCTTTGTTAGTTTTGCACACCAACTGAGATTCAACTCTTCAAGATTCGGCATAGCTGGAAAACCGACTATTTCTTTTAAGCATTCACAATTGCTGAAATTCATACGCGTTAAATTCATGAATTTCTTTGCCTGCAAACCAAATAAAGAAAGCAAACACAGGATCAGTTACAATCAAATTGACATGACAATTGCACATATATTATAATCTATAAAAAAATGTATTATCAAACCTGGGAATTGACCATGAAGGCCTTCTCGATTCTGCTGCAAGGCATTTCCAGCACAGATAGATTAGCTGGAAGACATCCAGGTGAGATTGACTTTAAAGAACAATTAGGCCATTCCAGCCATCTTATATTGTTTGGTAAACCTTTCGGCATTTCGGTAAAGCGTCCATTGCAAATTATCAATATTCGGAGATTTGATAATTTTTCTAACAGGTCTAAGAGTACCTCTTCTCCTTCAGGGAAATCCAACAGTATTCCCTCAATATCATACGGTCCCTAACAATGTGCACCATACAAGAACTAGTTAGTAACTTTAAATAAAAATACAGAAACTTCCAAGTTTATTTTGAGCCCTAGTTTCAGTTATCCATCATACATAACGTGTTAATAAAATAACACAAGCTTAACGCATACATGAGTATCTAAGTCGTTAAATAAATTGATGGTGGGTTCCAAACTGTAGGTCTCTAAACTAAAAGGCATTCAAAAATTAACAATAAGAAAAAAAATTCAAAAGAACCGAAAAAAAATAAATAAAAAATGATTTTTCAAAGATTTAAAATATCTCCATATTTGGCCAAGTTCCGATTTTTCTAACCAAAAGAAACCAAGAAAACATGAAATGCAATCAAAGAGATTTTTGGAGAACGCTAAAAGAGGAAAGCTAAAACAGAGTATATATGCATACAAACTACTCCTCCTACTACAAGCCATGAAAAGAAGAAAAATAAGAAATATCTAGTCAGCTCCTACTCCTACTCAGCTGCTGACGTGTACATCCTAATCACACTTTTTATTAATTCTTCTGATACCAGGTGTTTGTTAAACGAAATAGAGAACCACAGATAAAAAAAAAGAACTTACATGACTCCATACGGTTAAGATTTTACAATTTTTTCTTATTTATCTCTATATTTCATAAGGGTAATTTCATAAAATACTTATCTCTTAACAAACATTATCTTAAAATTTAGAGATTATTCCACGTATTAAAGCTGAAAATATATGGAAAAGAAATTGTGGGAATATAAACCATGAAAGTTCTTACCTTATTTTCCAAAAACAGGCGAATATCCTCTCGCTTTCGGATGCACAATCGAGAAGACTCATAATGTGCAATTTGAGTTCCCATTTCCTGTAACAAGTCATGCATCTCCACACTTCCCCCCCAATCAACAGATACTAGAGATTTCTCAATAAGTCTCTGCAAACCAACTTTTGCATGGAAGCCACATGCATATAAGAACTTGATAACTTCGTCTTTACGCTCTCCTCTAAAGAAACAAGCAATGTCAAGGAATATGGCTTTTTCTTCACCATCCAAACCATCATAGCTTACTTTGAGTACATCAGTAATGTCATTATTGGGACATCGCTTCAATTTCTCCAACACATCTCCCCACATTGGTCCATCTCTACCATAAAGTGATGATCCCAGAACTTCAAGAGCTAAAGGATGTCCTTGTGCATATTTGAGTATACGATTTGAAAGCTCAATGTAAGCTTCACCCGGTTGGGGTTTCTCAAATGCATGCCAGCTGAAAAGCTCCATAGCTTTATCATACTCCAGTCCTTCTGTCTCATGTATTATTGTAACCCTATGACCCTCTAGCAAATGCAAATCTCGAGTGGTAATGATAATTCTGCTACCTGCACCAAACCACTCTAACCCCCCGGCTAACTTCCGTAGTTGTTCAATATGATCCACATCATCAATAACAATGAGGACCTTCTTACCATCTAATCTCTGTTTTATAAGTTCAATTCCCTTATCAAAGTTTCCCCTTACGTGCTTTTCATCTCCCAAAATTTCAAAAAGAAGGGTTTTTTGCAGATGAGCGAGATTTTTTTTCTTTGATGTTTCTCTAACATTTAAAAGAAAACTGCTCCCATCAAACTGATTAACACATCTGTTGTAAAGAGCTTTAGCAGTGGTGGTTTTGCCTATTCCGCCCATTCCGTGTAGGCCTAGCATGCGGACATCATTTGTCTCCAAGTTCAGCTCTTCAAGGATGTCATCTACACGAGAATCTAATCCAACTGGGTATTCTGCAACAAGTAATGGTGTGCGATCCAATATTTTCAACACCTTTTTGACAATGATCTGAATAGGAGTAGCCTCATGATTCCTGTCAAAGTCCAAAACACAAAGCAAATGAAACACATCTAATGCCAAACAAAAATTGAATCGTAACTAAGGATTTGATGCCAGAGCATTATGTTTACTACTCCCTCATACCGATAAAAGATGGTAAATCATAATGAGCTAGAAAATTGCTATAAAGGTACCCAATCATCAATTATGGCTTCGTGATTTGCATCTATCTACCTATTTGACTAAAACAATATATGGCCTGATCTTTAGCAAAATCATCATATTCTCTATATGCAAATAGAAACAAAATTAAGAGTACATCTACAAGTATATAGCAATAGAACTTATTACCCCTTCTCTAAGTGCCAACCAGATAATCGCGCAACCTCGGTTAGAGCTAACCTCCACTTCCGCACCCTGTCAATATTTGTTGTAGCTTCCTCATTGTTAATCCTCCGTTTCTTCAAAGGCCGTGTAGATCTGAAATTCAAATTGATTATTAGCATATTATTAACATTGTTGCAGCATATTGAACGAAATGCTATCAAAATCCATAAACCAATAAGTATCAATAATCATTAAACTTTGCTATTCTTTTATTCGTGCTCACTAAACTTCAGTATTCTTATCGGGCACTTCTGTTAATATTACGACGATGATTTAACCGAACGTTGATACGTCAATTCATTAGAAGTTGCCTAGACTTAGTGCATGTCCTCACACATTTATCAAGTCATTAATAATTGACGTCTTCTAATACAAAGTTAATATATTGGTGTATGATCCCACCTATTTATACAAATGTCAATTATTAATTGGTTTGAGACATGCACCAAGTCGGACAAAATATTGCCTCCAATAGGCATGTGCCACATAGCACAATTAACTTTGAATTATTGAATAAAATCCTTATTTTTTCTCCCGTTACCATGAGTTAAATTCCGTTATCATCCTTCAATTGGCAAACAATTATACATGCCAAAAAATATAAATCATACTTTACAGTAAAAATGTCCACCATTCAAAAATTTTAATTGAACCCAAAAAATAGTATCAAATTAATATATTGTAATATGAAACTTAATTCAAAAGCTATGAATTACAATACTATTAGGGTTCCTGCACTTTGTATTGAATAGAACAATAGGTTTACAAAAGATCAAGTAAAAGATCAAACAATAGGTTTAAATTATGGATGAAGTTGAAACTTTAGTAGAAAAAAAATTATGGACGAAGTCTATTTATATTGAAATACTATTAGGTTTGTTGCACTTTGTATTGAAATAATAGTAGATGTCAATACAAGTAAATAGCAATAGAACTTATTACCCCTCAGTTGCAGCTGATGGCCTCCACTGCTGCGCCCTGTCCATATTGGGCCATGCGTTTCTCATCCACATCCACATCTTCCTAACGTTTGTGAGAACGTGCCATAAATCAGAGTGCATATAATGGGCAAATAATCTCCCAATTCTCTAGTTGCTCTCAATCTACTCCAATCAACTCAATACATAAACTCACAATCAAAGCAACAGCTTTGGCAATTCATGATCTTACCCAAATAAACTGCCTGACTTAGTGATCTGAGATTCAAGTTCTGCAAATTCATGGCCAAAAGTGCCGATCTGTTCTTCCACGTCGGTGGGGTCCACGTGGTAGAAAACAGGCAAAACAATCTGCTCTTCCCACCGTCTACACTCGAGAATCTTAACCAACTCATCCAAGCAAAACGACGACGATGCATATTTTTCAGATAAAACGACGATTGAGATTCTAGAAGAGTCAATGACACTGAGAAGTTGAGAGGTGATCACTTCTCCTCTCTCAAGCTCGTTGTCAATGAAGGCATTGATTCCTTTGTCAAAGAGAGCTCGGTAGAGATGGCCGGTGAAGTTGTTGCGGGTGTCTGCACCTCTGAAACTCAAGAAGACGTCGTGGTCATAGGGGCGAGTGCTATTGGAAGAGGAAGAAGGAGGAGGAGGAGGAGAAGCAGCAGCCATTGGAGATTGACGTGCCGAGACTCTTATATCGACTAGGAGACTTACTGTGATTATGTGCTAATGGTGAGCTCAAAATGCAGAGATGTTAGTGTGCCTTGAATTTGTGATGAAGCATATATATAGCATTGCTTCATGAGTTTAAAGGCGACTTAAGCGTCGCTGATTGCCAAGAACACACATGATCGGGGACTCCGTCAATGGAGGCAACGAACCCAAAGAAACTCCGAAAACGTAGTTATTCAACGAACAATAAATAGAGACATTTGAGTAGTTCTTCGTTCTACTTGTTCTCGTACCGAAACGTGTTGAACTTTCTTAACTCAGAAATTTGAGTTGCAGTTAACTCAAAAACTTGGGTCACTTAAAAATCCGCTCGATGGATTCAACTCATTTGCCAAACAATTTAAAATAGGATGCAAGAAGTCCTTGGACTTGGTCTGTAACTTTCCTGGTCCAACTCTTTCTTTGGTTCAGGAGGAAAATTCATGATTCAATGGATGCTGTTCTTACTGGCAAATTAAGAAAACAAAAGGTCAATCCCATTTTTCTCCGAATTGACCTCGTCGGTCAGGTCGCCCTCAGTGGCGGAGAGAGGAGAGCAAAGGTGGCCCTATGAAGATGTTATGTCCATTGTAGAATGTATATCTGAAACACAGGCTGCCCTATGAAGATGTTAAGACTTTCAAGCAGTACAATAGATGCCCACATAGAGAAGAAACCAAAATCAGTAAAGAACTATCCATGTAAAATTAAAAGAACACGACTTCTTAAATAATGAAGAATTAGACAACTTATTTTTTATTTATGTTACCTTGTTTATTAAATTGGTTATACATTTTAATTTCAATTTATATTATAATACTCGGAGTTCATATTTATAAAATGAATTTTTGTGATGTCTTATTTTGGCCTCGACATTAACCACTCTCTTATTGCAAGTTTGATTATTCTATTCTAATAGTACCACCCCCTACTTAAAGGGTTAACTTTACAGTTGCCCGGCAACAATATTTACAAGGTCCAACCTCAGTCTGTATCTATTAAAGGGTCAACTTTAATGTTCCTGTGAAATGTCGCCCCACTGCCTACCGTTGGATGACTGATACTTTTGTTTGAATGGGCAATGGATGCCCCCAAGTTATGTTCAAAAACGTGTTACAGAAAGAATTTCAGTTACATTATCGCCCTTTAACCTTATCTGTCCTACAAATTTGTTAAGCAAAAACTTCAATAATTCTATGTCCCCAGTGACAACTACAAAATTCAAGGCCACCTCTGCGTCATGTATGTTATAACAATGTGCACTAACAGTCCTAGATGCCTATCTTGAGCAGAACAAATATACATATAATCCGAAAACTGATAAAGGTAATGAGCATTGCAGATGACCTCATTTGTATAATCCAAGAAGTAATAGTGCTACTGTCAGATTGACCTCCCGGCATGAAGAAATTCTTTTTCATTCTTCTGTTTCTCTACCCAAGTTCAACAAGTTGCTTGATAACATCCCCCACTGAGGAACAGAGAAGAACTTGCATCAACCTCTGACGTAAGCGAATGAAGAAAAAATCCTTTTCAATAGTGTTGCTACAGCAATTAGAATAACTCCAAACAATGTGGTCTCATCTTCTTTTACAGTCGAGCATTAGAGATTCCGAGCTGCCTCAAAGAATCTGGACCAATAAGGAAAACGCGCCTGGCAGTTTGGTGTCTAAAGACCACTACTCCTTTGTACGCAGTCCTTGGTACTCCGTCCTAGATGTATGAAAATACATCAGAAGCATAAAAATAGTAAATCTGTGGTTCTTTGAGAAAAAAAGGAGAGGCATTACATTGTATGCATTTGAACTTAGCAAATCAAATCAAGGATGTCATGTAGCAAAATGTTAGTAGCGATACTCAAAATCCATGAATAAGTAAACTACCTTCCACTCTTCGAAAATACCAAATTGCTGCGCAATGCGTTCAAAATCTGGCTGGTCCTTGTACTGAATACGCACGTCGCCCTCTACATTGTAAGCCTTGAGAACAACATCACTCCCATGAATAGGTTTGGCAGCCGCCACAATGCTAGAGAAATGCCTTAGGTATTTGTCCTAAGAAGATAATAAATTTAGTAAAGAAAATTGAAAAGAATGGACTTTTATTCTCAACGTTATTACATAAAGTTGTTTGTTACCTCCATTAGGTAGCTCAAGTCCATAGACTTCCAATCAACCTTGATGAAGAAGAGACAAAGTCAAATTCCAACTGAATGCAACATATCAGACTGGACACAACAACATATACACTAAGTTCTTCGTTACCTGCACATCATTTAGCTTGATAGGCTCAAGATACTGCTTGAAAAATTGCCCCATACTAGAACCCTGACATCACCAACAAAACCCATTAAATTTAGAGGAAAAAATCTTCTATAATGCCATGCAGTATTTTTTTTGAATTCATTTACAATGAAAAACCTCTAATCAGGATATATAGAATTAACTTTGATTTAAACACTTAAACATGTATGCATCTCTGTCATTCCAAGGCATACTACTTTAAAAGTTCATGATTTTCTAGCCTAGCGGGCGGAAAAAAATGCACCGATGAAGTACAGATGAGGAAAATTTTCCAACAACCATAAAAAATGAATTTAAAAGATGAAACCTGAATCGAAATGCATCTGAACAAAAGATAATTTCCTATGTGATGGACTTACGTGCTCACCAAAGTTGTATGTTCTGCACACTTCTGGACGAATAAATTCCCGGCCTTTGTGATTCTCTTTTAACCTCAACCAGTCGTCCCAGTAAGTGAAATCATTGTCAAGGAAAAATTTTGGGAGAGATGCTACAGAACTTTGACAAATCTGAATCAAAATAATATATGTGAAATCAAAAAGGATATGCTTTTGGCCATTTAGGAGATAGTTCATCCCATGTTGATTTAGTCAGCATCCATCCAAGTCCAGGAAAGAAATCTGATCGATACAGTGCATCTGCAGAGTACATTTGCAAGCACATTAGAGAACTTGTGTCAACTTATTCAAATATCTACTCCTCCAATTCACTGCAGTAAGAGCTTATGTCCACATGGGGTATACAAAAGAATTGCAAATGCAGAGAGAGCAGGGAAGAGCATCTAATCAGATTGTTCTTTCCATAATGTTTGCAGTACATCAGACAGATTTCATACTTACTCCAGAATGATTGCAGTATATAGGAATGGAGATTTCATAAAAAAAAATCCGTATTCTATTGACATTGATTTCTTGAGCTATGTAATCAAAAAAGAAAAGGATACCTTGAGCTAAAAGTGCCAAGTTAATAATTTACAAGATTTTGGTTGATAATAACCATGGATGGTCTAGAAAAACCATTCCTCACACAATACACGAAAATGAAGACATAATGAAGAAAGCAACATTAGAATTATAACATGAATTATTTAATTGATTGTAGAAAATCACATATGAAGATATATCTTACAAGGATCATGCACAAACTGTTTCTGTCCATTGTCATTCCAAGAAGAAACAGCCATGATGGACCTACCATGATCAGAAAAATTAATAAGAATTAGCACTATTAGAACCAGGATCCTTAACTTTCATCACGAGATTTCATTAATGTAACTTGACATAATGCAAAAATACATACTTATCCTTGTCAAGTAGTTCTGCAGCGGCTTCGAAATAATTGAAAAAATCAGGCGCGATTTCCATGTCATCTGTGCTTAAAGCAGAAATTTAGAATTTACTTTGTTGGAAAGAAAATTATCAAAATGAGTCACTCAACCAACTAACCCTGAAAAATAAATAAATAAAACGCAAAAAATGTGACCCAACTAAAAGTAGGAATAATTTACCTTCAAGTATGATCACTCTGTTGAAATTGTACTTGTAGAATAGTTGATCCAATGCCCATTTATAATGGCCTGAAGTGAACAAGTGTCTAAGCAGGTGGTGATTAAGAGACCTGCTAAACAAGAATAAAAAGTTAATTACGTGCAATCTTGTAATATGCAATCAACTCCCCTGGTCTTTCTGGGTGCACCAGTTCAGAATCCAAGTGCTGCAATTAAATTATCACCTCAAGTGTTTATAATGGTTTCTTATTTATAGCTAAGATAATTAAGAACTCTTTTCAGTTTAAAAATACCAAATACACAGAACTTAGGTCACCTGAATATATATCAGAT
>CAODLS010505767.1:0-16297 GCA_948243855.1 Flueggea neowawraea
TCAAAATACGTGAAAAACATATGTATATCAATACAGACATATAACTTCTTCAAAACAAAATCATAATTAATTATTCACATAGTCCATTTTCACATTTTTAACCAATCATTTGATTAGTCAAGTTCACAATATGGTTATAGCATATCAAAAACATATACAGTTTCGAGACACAACATATGTGTCTGAAGCTGACATCCACTCACCTGGATGTCCAAGCTCTAAACTTTGAATCAAGCACCGCTGGTGGGTGGCTACTAGCACGGGAAAGTACGGGATGTTGTAACAATACAACATAACAATATCAATAAATATGGTATTGTGGCCGTACCTAATTTATGAGTGCAATGCAGTGCAAATGTCCTAATCGTAAATGGATACCTCCCAACTATTTAAATACTCATAAATTCCTTAAAAATCCTAAAAAATATAATCTAACATTTTCTTCCTCAAAACAAATCAAAAATCAAAAACTAATATTTTCACCGAGGTCGCTGCGACGAGAATTTTTGCAAAAATGCCCTAAATTCCGATTCGAGCAAAATTCAATATTTCAATCCAACCAATCCACTTACAATCCTCCTTGAAGTCTATATTCATCATTGGATTCAACCAAAACCATTTAAAAACATTCAAATCAAAGTTTGCATTTTCGGACCAAATTTGACCCTATATGAAAATCCATGATTTCATCCTCTAACAAAGCAATTTTATGTTCCTTCTTGTCTCTAATGCATATATCTATCCTAAACAACTCCAAATCAATCAAGAAATCCAGCCAAAACCGAACCCTATCTCAAGAAAAACTCTGTTTTTCGTCCAAGCATGAACAGCAGCAAAGATGAGCTTAAAACGAATTCAAAAACGAGTTACGCACGTAAACGATGACAAATGACTTGTCGTTTGCTGCAACCAAATAACGTGCGTAATTTCCACCATAACACACGTAAACGATGACGAACGATAGGTCGTTTGCAGCCCAAAACTGACGGTCTGTCGTTCTGTTCTGATTTCCAGTTTTCTTCTTTTTTTTTTCATTTTTTTTCAACAATTTTACTTAGATCAAATAATTTTCCAAATTATCCCTAATCTTCATAATTCACCAAATTAACATTAAAAATATAAAATTTACCCTCCAATTACCAAAAATAAAATCTCAAATAATTTTCCAAATTTTCCAAAATAATTATTCCAACTAATTACCCCAAATTTAATTCTCCAAAAATAACTAAAAAATTATGGGATATTACACTAAGTATGTGAGTGGGGCTAATCTTGTTGTTGATGGAGATCACTGTGCTAGGAATTTTGCCATTGGAGAGAATAACGAGGGACATAATTCTTTTTTTTACTTGCCAAATTCTTCGTAGGTGGTTTTTCTGGTGCCAATGTTCATGTGTTTGTTTTCATGAGGAGTTTATTTCCATGTATTTTTGTGATTTAATTTGTTTTGTACTATGAAAAAAGAATTATATTTAATGGCACCTATTTTGAAGAATAATATTTATCGAATTTTTTGTAAAATTAATTAGAATTTTGTTGAAATACATGGTTGTGTATAAAATTAGAAATTATGGATAATATAACTTTAGAAAAGATATCATGCAATAATATTATTCACAAAAAATCAGACAAGTCTCAACTATCATGACACTGATGTATCCACGTCAACATGCCACGTGCACCAAAAATTGACACGTTAATATTTGACAGCAAAAGAAATATTTGACAGAAGATTAACGAATACTAATTAATGAGATACCAATACAAAAAAACCGTGCTTATTTTTGTCAAGACAAAAGAAGTGTAAGGAAATTAGGTAATAGAAGAATGCAGAATATGAACAAAAGTAATTACATAAGAACACAAGATTTACGTGATTCAGTCAATCGATTTACGTCCACGAACAGAAAGATAGTAATTCTATTATTCAAAGCCAAATCGGTGTTCAAAAGCTTACAAGAATTGTCTCAATCCATCTATTTATAGTTAACAATGAAATCTTAGCCAAAATAGACCACCCAAAACCCTAAAACACCTCCTAAGAGCTCCCAGAATAAAGACACGGTCGCAAAGGTGTAAAACACGGTCGCAAAGGTGTAAAACACGGACGTGGCAGCCAAGACACGGTGTGAGACGGGCATGCAAGGCATTACACGGGCAGGGACACGGTTGTGTCCTGCACTGTTTCGCAAACCGGTCCCTTTTCTTCACCAATTCCATCCCATTCTGACTTAATTCATCAACCATCAACATGGCTCCAATTCTTCTATAAGAAATTCACTTCAATCTCTCTTTAAGAAATGCACTTCAATCTCAACAATTCTCCACCTTGAAGTGAATTTTCTTTCCATGTACAATTCTGAACCTAGAATCACTCATCTACCACATCACCGAAGGGCCTCAAGTCCTGTAACAACATACCAAGTCTAAGCTGGACTTGCCTCCACTAGCTAACTTTCCATCCACAACTAACAACACACCACACCGCATCTTTCTTGTGTCTTCCAGTGATTGCCTTTCTCCATCACCAATCCAATTACCATGCATTGGTTCCCTTGTTGTTACCCTTTGTGGATCAACCTGATCGACATTGACTTGTTCTGGAGTCTTAAGAATTCTCCACCTTGAAGTGAATTTCCCTGTACAGCTCTGAATAATAGAATTACTATCTCTCTGCCCGAGGACGTAGGTCGATTGACCGAACCACGTAAATCTTGTGTTCTTGTGTGATTGCTCTTGTTCATATTCCGCATTCTTCTATCACCTAATTGCCTGACAAGTGGTATCAGAGCTACAAAAGTTTGTTCAGAAACTTCTGGGTTCGTTCTGCATAAAGAAGATGCCACGACCCAAAATAAGACTGTGACTGGCGTACGAGATAAATTGTCTAAGGAAGTCCAGCGCATCTCACACAAGTCTCGAAGATAAGATATTCTAACTAGACTATTCAATTAGTAAAAATATTTATTAAATCATTACAAATAAATAATAAAAACAATTTATAATTTAAAATGTACATATATATATAAGAAAATATATATACATATATACAAATATGTATAAGTATAACAAATGGAAAACGTAATATCATAAAATCAAAAAATAAAACATAAATCGCATAACCCAACAGTAATCGGTATGGAGCTTTATTACAAAATATACAGAGTCCGACAAAAAGGGCACTCATTATCAAAAGAATGCATCACTGAGTACCAGGAGCTGAACAGGTACTGAATGCCAAAAGTATACCTAAAAATGTTAGGGGGAGTGGTGGTGAGATAAATCTCAGTGAGGGACAACACATAAACCGTTTTGAAGATAGTTCAAAAATACCACAAACTTATAAATATAATATAATATACAAACTACTACTAATAATATTCTTGAAAACATTTTCAAATCATTTCAAACAAAGCAAACAACATACTGTCAGATAATATTTTTATCAAAAATTTTATAAATATATAAATATAACAGAATTCAATAATGGGACTAAAATCATACCTCAAATTATACGTGGACCATCGCCACTAAAAATAAATCATCTTACATGTGTTAACTAGACACATGGTTACCATCTACCCTATTAACTGAGCCTTCACTATGGTATACCACAGGCTACGCTTATTGTCGTAGCACAGGTGTTCCGAATCAGAAAATAATTAAAATAATATTTTATAGCAGACAAACATACAAAGCAGAATTATTTTACGAAAATATATATTTAATATTTATTTAAATATATATCTGAGTTCGAAAATAAATTACTGAATAATATTTATCACATAAATCAGATTATTATTTTACCAAATAATTATTAATCAAATTACAGATAAATGTTCAAACACAGCAAAAACGATATTATTGAGAAGACACGGCCTATATGTTTAAACCACACGTCACTCACCTGAAGTCCAAAGATAGACCAATCATGCACTACTAGTAGGGGGTTGGTCTTGATGACAAAAACATGGAGCAGAAACAAATATAATTCAGGCGAAATCAAAATATGATACTGGTATTGTTGTTGTTCTGAATGTATGAAATGAAAATATAAATACAAACTCAAATACAAAATTTGTTCTACGTCGAAAAACATATTTCGATCGAAAATTTATCGCTCTCGTCTAGAAAATCAAAATCTAAGTAAAATTACAATTAAGTCCATTGACTTTTATAAAATTATATTTCAGTCTCTAATACCTTAGAAAATTATAAATTAATCCTCAAATTTTTTAAAATTTATTAATTAGTCCTCTAAGTATTTTAAAATTATTATCGATACTCTTATTTTTAAAATTACAAATCTAACCCTAAGCTTTTAAAAATTACAATTTGGATCTATACTTTTAAAAATTACACTTCTTTCCCAGCATGTAAAATATCCCGTGCAGCCCCTCACAATTTCCATTTTAGTCCTTTTATATTTAAACCACACCAAATGGTCCTCATTCTCCAATTCAATCGGGATTCCAGAATTTCCGATCACACCCACTGTTTTAATTCATTCCAGAAACTCTAATATATTCAAAACACTTCCAGAAACCTTAATCCATCATCCCTTCTCTAAGAATCACAATAAAACCCCCAAACCGTCCTCACAACCATCCGGGTTATCAAACCCGTTTCAAAAATTTTCATCAAACACCATTTTTGGCTTGCTTTCATACTCTTCGACTAAAATCAATCAAAACCCAACAGAAAACCAGTCCAAAATCCATTTATAAAGCTTCGGTTTCCAAAAATCAACTCACCCAACCCATTTCAATTCAAACGGAAAAATTCAAAAAAAAATGAAAGAAAATAAACAAAAAAATCCAAGTCTCACCTTAATTGAACAAAATAAGAAGAATGGGATCGATGAGAGGCTAAGAGATGGAAGAAATCAAGTTTTGATGATTTGGGTTTCTGGGTTTTCGAAGAACATAGGAACGAAGAAGAAAGAAAAGGAAGAGAAAGAAAAGAAGCTACTGCGGATTTAAAAGAAATCAAAACGGTGCCATTTTTATTTCTCCAAAACGGTGCCGTTTTAAGCATTTCCTTCTGACCCAGCATAGAAGCGAACGACCGGATTTCACGGCGAACGACAGCACACAAAATAAAATAACATGTAGCTTAATTTGAACGACCAGTCTCACAATTTTAGCCCAAAACATGTATTTTTGACCAATTTTCACCAACTACACTTATTTTATTTCTTTTTCAAATTAAAATAAATTTCATCAACAATAAAATAAATAATAATAAAATAATTTAACAATCCAAAAATATTATTAATTATTGAATTAACACTTTAAAATTAAACATTCAAAAATAAATAATTAGTTCAAAAATTCAATGAAAAATTATCAAAATATTTAGTGGGAAAAACAGGGTATTACAAAAGATGTCTTCGTACAAATTCGAGATTGATAAATTCAATGGGACGAATTATTTCACGCTGTGGAAGCTGAAGATGATTCTGGTTCTGTAAAAGTATGAGGAGGCGTTAGAAGGTGTAGAGCAATTACCTGAAGAACTGACAGCAGTACAAAAAGCTGAGATTGTGAAGAGGGTGCATAGTGCAATTCTATTGAGTTTGACAGATGAAGTCTTGAAGGAGGTAGCTGATGAAACTACTGCAGTATGCTTGTGAAAGAAGCTGGAGAGTAGGTATCAGAAGAAATCCCTGTCGAGCAAGCTTTATCAGAAAAGACAGTTGCATACCTTGAAGATGTAAAAAGGGATGCAGGTAACAAAACATCTTGATAAATTTAATAGGATTGTATTAGATTTGAAAGGTGTTGTGTTGACAACGAGGAAGAAGATTAAGTTATGTTTTTGTTATAGTCGTTGTCTGACTCGTATGAGAGTTTTATTGATATTATAATGTATGGTAGAGATGAAATCTCGATTAATGATGTTAAGGATGCTATGTTGTATAAAGAACGGAAGATGTTAAATTTTAGTTCCGGTGGAGACAGTGTGAAGTCCAGGTTAACTGTGAGTAGGGGCAATAGAATGAGAAAGAATCATGAGTTGAGGTGTTATCACTTTAAGGATATTGAGCACATGAAAAAGAGTTGACTACATAGGAGAAATATAAAGGAATTAAGGACAATAGTAGTTCAGAATAATTATGTGAGATTTCAGGATAATTCTGATGAGGGAGAAAGCAGTGAAGTTTTGATAGTTACTACATCTAGATCTGAAGATAGCTGGGTTATTGACACTGAAGTAGCTTATCACATGACATTTTCTAGGAAACTATCGATTCTTTTAAAGAATGGAGAGGTAGTGTGAAATTGAAAGATTGTGAGAAGTTGAGTATTGAAGGTAGTGACTCTTTGAAGACTAGGATGCAAAATGGGATGGTCAGAAAACTTGATGCTTGGTATGTCCCAGGGTTGCAGAGAAATTTGATTTCTATTGGTGTTTTGGCTAAGCAAGGTTATGGTTTCTCTAGAAGAGGTGGAGGAATTCGGGTATTCAAGGGTTCTTCGATAGTAATGAAAGGTAGATTGTGGAATTGCATTTACACCTTGATTAGTAACTCGGTAGTTGCTAATGAGTTAATGACTGTTGTAAGTTCGACAGAAAAACGTGTGGAGTTTATGAACAAGAGGCAAGTGTGAGGTTATATTATTAAGCCTAGTAATTATGTGTAGATAAACTTGTTAATTTTTTGCTCAAATTTGTCCTTTCTAAAAATAAATCAAAATTTATATAGCCAAATAATTCATACAACATCATTTACAAATCGGTATCAAACTACAAACCAATTTATCATCAACCTCCTTTATGATCCAATATCTTTAATTAGTACGCCCTATATAGTAGAATATCTTCTATATAAAAATAGTAATTTAATAGAATTTTCAATTCTATATACCAACTCCAACGACTAATCTTTTTATCTTTTTTTAAACATTAGTAGATTTCTCTCTTTTTCAGTAGATATCAACACAATTTTTCTAACACCAAGTCATTTTAGTGAACATTTTCCGCCTCCACCACATATGATGAAAAAGAAGGTTTTATAATTTCAACCATAATGTAACTTTAATGATAATAGTCTCGCTCACTGAAGTCACTCTTACACGTGGTTCGGTCAGATGTTTGAATTGGTCGTAAAATAATGCATATTGGAATTATATATATATAAACTTGAGCGTGGTCACATATCAGAAATCTCCTTTTACATGCTAGTCATCGTTGCCAATTGGCCACTTTCTTTTTGTAACCTGGCCCACTGAATTTATAGTTGTTATATGAACAAGTTTGAACCCAGTTTATGCAGAATTTACATGGACGGAATCATGTCAGATCAAATACTAAAATGTGTTTAGTCTAACTATATATGTATTAATTGTGATTTTTAGTCCCAGTTATTTATATTTTTGGATCTTCTTTAGTTGACAATGACCACTCCAACTAACTTCAGCAGCCAATTAAGTTTATTAGATGAAGTTGGTCACCTCCTCCATGAATGTAAAACAACGAACATGAATATTGAAATGATTCTCAAAAATGGTATACAAATTTATTATGAAAAAAGTTCATGCCAAATAGCAAAAAATACCAAAATGTGCTAAAATAATTTATTAAGCCTACTACATATTCAGTAAATTCTCTCAAAATACTTGACTTTTTAATTTATAATTTACTTAATTCACCGAATTTTAAATTTATGAAAAATAAACACCCATCATCTTGTTTTATAATTTGGACAGAAACACAGAAATTAAAGACTGCCCTTTTTTTTTGGCCTGAAGACTGCCATATGTTGATGCAAGAGGGAGAAATAAAAAGGAAAATCACCTCCGATTCATGAGATTTTTCTACAATTTGATCTTGCTATTTTTAAAATTATCCGTTTTAATCCCTAACTCTATCACCGTTTGTCCAATCTAGCAGGCCACATCATCAAACATAACTGACACATAGGATCCACCAATATAAAAATTTAATGACAAAATAACATTTTTTTCCTCCATCTCTTTCTCTCCTCTCTCTTTTCATCGCCTATTTCACTCCACTACTACTACCTCTCTCTTCCTACTTGATGAAAAATGGATTCTTGTTGGTTACGGTGATGGAGGACCAAATTGTAGAATACGTTAAACATCAGGGACCACTTGATAATTTGTGCACACAAAAAGGCATCATTGTAAGTAGTGGGCATGATCGGAAAAATTGATAGAAATAAACAACAGCCCATGTTCAAAGTTTTCTACAAAACAACTAGTCCAACTCAATGGGTCATAAGCCCATATTGGCCCACATCACACTGAAGAGTGAAGACAGACTGGAGAGGAAAGTAGACTTCCTGGCCGAATTACTTACAGCCGCAACCATTTCTCGCCCCTCAGAGTCCAAGTCCAAGGGGATGCCCGAATACTCCGTCCTTTGGTGCCGCTCGACCTCGGCACCAGCTATGGTATTTTTGCTCTCGTCCAAAAAAAAATTATGGTATTTTTTCAGTTGTTTATTTTACATATTTTTAATGGTAAAAATCTATTTAAATTATTTAAAACTGATCTAATATTTTAGATTATATCAACACATTAAAAAATTAATGACAAATAATACAATTTAAACTGTTAAATTAAATTTAGATAAATCTTAACTTTTAAAAATACGTAAGTACATAGCTAAAAAAAATCATAACCATGTCTGCTCGAACTCAAGTCTTAGGAAATATGGAGAGTGAGACTTTACCACCAAAACACCCACTGTGTAATAACTAAAGCAAATGGTAAGAACATATAAAAGGTTAGAATGTTAATAGTTTTTTCTCTTTTCATTAACTTTTTTTACACTAAAATCCTTTTTTGTTTTATAATTAGAGTGTTGATAATTCTTTTAGTATGTGTTTTTATTTTATAATCAGAGTGTTGAACTATCGTCATTTTAAGTACAGCTAATTATCTAGATATTGAACTGGAAATCACAAGATACGATCAAACTAATTTTGCATCCGTCCGTACTTCTGTTGGATTGCTTTTGCTAATGATGTCCATCGATGTGCAAATGTCATTAGAGCCAAACATAGATAATCTATTAATTCATGTTATTTAATCATTATTATCACTTTAATAATGAAATGTTTAAGGAACTCTCCCCACTTGATTGTTGGTCCCTCCATAACAAGATAGAATCTAACAGCTAGTGATCAGAAAGTTAGAGAAGATTTTAATAAGGAGATATTTTTAATTTTTTTTTGCCAATGAAAAATATTTTAATTTAAATTGCTTGTCATGAGCGAGATCTAATCACCACTAAACTACTTGGTTAAGACAAAGAATGGGGAGCCCTAATCCACTTGCTTAGTGGTAACCCATTTTAACCCACCCTCTATCTATATATTTATTATATATATATATATTATTAACTTTTCTAAGTTGGTATTTTTATATTTTTCTTGAAAAGTGACTAGAGCATTGATTTGGTACTAATTAATTTATAATGTATGGTAATCAAATAGCATTGAATCTTTTATACAGTACCTCGACCACTACCAGTTGACTCTTGAATTAATAGCAATATCATGTTTTTATTTTAATTAAATCTTTCAGTAATACTTTGATAATAAAAAAAAACGCAAATTCGTTGACTATAGTAATTAAACACATAATGATTGAATTATAGAAAAGTAAGAATAAAACAGGAAATCTCCGCATGCATGCATAATATCGATAATTGGAATTCACATACAAGCCTAGAGTGTATATTTGTGATTATTTTAGTTTGAAAAGATGTGGTAACTACTAATCCCACATAATCGAACTAAAACAAAGTAGTATGGTCGATAGGAAAATTACTCGTTTATAAAAGGATAAGTATAATTGACTTCATTAATAGATTTACAGTTTATTGTAATAGAGTCAACTCCAGTATTAATTAAAAAGTTGTGAATTTGATTTCTAATAGAAGTAGATATGACTTATTAATAAAAGTGCAATGGACTTTGGCTATTTTATTGTTCATGACATACATGTTTTTTGTTGCTTTTCTTTTTCGACGAATTTCATTAATTAATATTTGATATTACTTAGTTTTCTTTTGGTAATTACTGAATATGAATTTCAAGGTTATACAAACATGCCAACTCAAAACCTGACGTTGTCCTTTTTAAGAGTGCTGACCCTTTCTTTTTCACAAGAATATTACATATTAAGGTAGGTAGGCCAAGAAAACTTTTTTAATCATTTTCACTACTTTTGTTTTATGGCCGATTTTCTTAAATTTATTCCTTTTTCAATGATCTGATACACTGATTCCAAGTTGGTTTTAGATATTCTTTTCCACTTTAAAAAACTAAAAATTAATGCATACATTTTTATCCTTCCCTACACGTAAGCAGTTGCATTTACACATCAAAATATTTTTCAGATATTACTTATAAAAAGAACACACTAATTAAATATTAAAGAGTTAGAATTCAATAATTTAAAACTAAGCCTTACTAAATATAAAATTAATATTTAGTCTGATAATAAATGAATGAAAAGCTTACATGGATTATGGATAGTCTTGAGTTTGAGTTTTTTACCACTATTTTAATAAGAGTTATTACTTTTTACGATGGGAGATATAGAGAAAGTTTTCTTTAGTTATACAATCAATCAGTTTATTGGGTCTGATAGGAAAAAATATAAATTAAAAGTATTGAGGAAAAAAAAACGACTGATTTATGCTAAAAAAACTGAATTAATTATTAAAAAAATACAATTTAAATTTATGTACAATTGTCCGTGAAAAGCTAGCAACATTGTGACGTGGCTAGCAAATGCAAGAGAAAGATAAAAACAGAAGAAACTTTTTCGAAGTAAGCGTGAGATATCCACTTGGAAAGATCTTGTACCACTAACTCGTGCAAAAAGGACACGTGGCAAACGTCACAACCCACAAGAGCGAGAGGGGCCTTTTTCTCTGTAATCCAACTTATAATTGAGCACACTAAAATTGCCTTTTATGAGAAAAAGAGAGGGAAAAAGAGTAAAAAAGGCGAAGAAAAAGAAGTGTTAATGGGTAATATTGGACCACCCAAAGTTTGTTTGGAGGAGAGGAAGCAAAAGTTAGGGAATCCCCCACCCACTATATCATCCCTATTCTAAACTTTCGTGACTACTTGGACAAAACTAAACTTATTATAGCGATTGATAATTGAGCCAAAGCATAGGGATTTGATTTTCTCATTTAGCACATCGTCTTTTATTAAAAAATAAGGTGTCTTAAATAGTACATCTTAACTTCAGTTAATTTATTAAATTATCGTATTATCATTTACTTTTTAGAGATAATTTTATGACATGACAAGAGTAATTCTATAAAATCATTTGAGTTAAAATAAGAAAAGTTATCTTAGTCGGGCCACCAATAGAGATCCATTGGTCACCCATTTTTATCGGTTCTCCGTTGTGGGGGAGCCTATCAAAAATTGGGCTTGTGGGGCGGTCTGTTGCAAAAAAGCCGTCCCACAAATCCAAAAAAAATATTTTTTTAAATGTTGCAACTGCAACTGTGACTCGTTGTAATCAACGGTCCACTTTTTTTTTTCAATTTGTTTTTGTATTTTCTCTCTATAAATACTCTAATTTCAGGGGCGAATTATGCTTCCCATGAGCTTGACCACAGATGATGGACCAATATTTGTCAATCCTAAGCAGTACCATGGAATCATCCGGCGTCGCAAGTCTCGTGCAAAGGCTGTACTTGAGAATAAAGTGACCAGAAATCGTAAGGTATGGATCTCTTAATTTTTCCCTACTTAACATACCTTCAACTTTATCTACTTGGTAGAATCAAAACTTTTTTTTTAACAAGTTAGTGTCAAAACTTTGATGTAGTATTTTACAAAAGTTCATGATGGTAACTATTTTGGGAATTAGAACTTTAACGGTTCTTTATCTTCTGAATAAACTGACAAATCAGTTTCGGATCAACACGCTCATCACTGAATTAACAAGTGTATTCGTTTAGTCTTTTTAAGAAAGTGAAAACTCAACTTTTTTCTAATCAATCACTGGATTTAGCCTTCCCCTTTCTAGGAAACCTAATGGTTAATGGGAATCAATCAGATTGCTTTGTTATGTGAAATCTAATTATAATAATTGATCTGTTACACAGAAACTTAGGTGCTCATCCATGTTGTATTGTTGGGCTGGGGTTTTGATTTCAAGATCCAGAAGAAAATTCAATTTCTTACACACAAGATTCGCATAAAACAAAGTTTTTTCTTAGCTGAAAAACACTTGATTAATGGAACAATAGCAGCATTATTGAACTCTTAAGAAACGTTGATCCCTTTTCTCATTTGCATCTATTTATTGAGGTTCTCTGTGTTCTGCAGCCTTATATGCATTATTCACGCCATCTGCATGCAATGCGTCGCCCACGAGGAAGTGGTGGCCGTTTCCTGAATACAAAAGTTTCTGACACTGGACAAGATGGAATCGGGGGGGAAAGGGCTGGTGATGGACAACTATTTCAACCAACTGGTTCTCAAAGTTCTGAAGTGCTGCAGTCTGATAGTGGAACAATGAACTCGTCGAAGGATGCAAATGATGGTGCATCAAATATTTCAGGGTCAGAAGTGACTAGTATGTACTCCAGAGGACACCTTGAGCAATTCAAATTCAACCATCTCCTTCCTCCTGTTCAGCATTTCTCGGGCATGATGAGCAGCAGGCACGCCATTGTTATACCCAGTAAGTGGGTTGCAGCAGCAGACAACTGCTGCAACCTGAAAGCTTGATGGCGACGGACAGCGGGACTGGTGCTGAGTTGTTCACCAAGTCCCATCCTTGCTACCTGCAGCCAAACATTTGGTTGCTAGGCAAATCATTCTTGGCTCATTCGCATTAAGTTTATCATAGCCATTGCATGAAACACACGTCATGAAATGGTTACAGGTACCGACACCTTAATGCTTTGTAAAAAAAAGGTATCAGACAGTATGTGGGATTGTGGATGCTTTCCTAATGACGGAATAAGGTTGTGAAAATCCGTGATTTGGTCTTTAGTTATTTGTGAAAGTCTGGTTTTGTACATTCCGATAATAATGCATTATGAAACTTGATGTTTTGTGTGACTAATCTCTATTTCTTCTGCTTCTTTTTCTTTTCTGGTCTTTTCATTCATAACTTAGAACAATGAAATGTTTGATTTAATAATCTCCTAATGCATATCATGATTGTATATATCAGGTAAATGCTGCTTTCTTGTGCCTGCACATTAACAAACTTTCTTTATATAATTCTTGCATCGGCATAAATTACATGTTGAATTACATGTTGAGATTGAAAAAGAAAGGTAGCTGGTCATATTTTTTTGCTTGAATGGTGCCAAATAACCAGTGAAGGAAATCATATAAACATGAATCCATCACATTAGGAACCAGACATTGGAGAAGGCAAAACAGATGATGAAAACATGGGAAGCATCAAATGCCGAGGTTATGCCTTCTTGTTGCTGCTGCTGCTTTGCTTGTCTGAGTCCGGTGTCTTAGGAAAGGTTCATGTCATGGTAATGAACAGGCTAGGACAGGCAGAGTCATGAACATCCACTGCCGGTCCGGGGACAACGATCTTGGTGGCGTTGCCGTTCCGGACGGCGGGCAAATCAACTGGAAATTCTATGCCAATTTCTGGGGCACCACTTTGTTCTACTGTGATGTGCAGTGGGGTGATTCACAGTGGGAGAGGTTTGATGCATATTCATATGAACGTGATAGTAGCCGGTGTGAAACACACTGTTTTTGGATGATTTCTGAGGATGGTTTGCTTTACAGTTATAATAATGCATCTGGAAATTGGAATTCGATGCCATTTAAAGATAGGAATAATAAATGATATATGGCCTGTCAAGAACTTACTCCTCTCAGTAAGCTTGCTGTTCAGGATAAAAAAGTGATCATACAACCATTTAACAACTGAAATGTACTGCTGAAAATAGTCTATTCATCCGTTGTGTACTCCTTTTATATTTTTTTATATATAAATAATTTAAAAGTAGTTTGTTATTAGTGGTAGAGTTGGGTCGGACTAAGCCTATTTTTACAAATCTTTTATCAAGTTGGATTGGAGATTAGCAAGATTCAAGAGTTTATTTTTAAAAATATATTTATCAAGTCGGATTGGAGATTAACAAGATTCAAGTTTAAAAATATTTGGACTAAATTCGGATAAGTTAAAGATCAAGTAGAATTGTGAAATATAATATGAACGTATTTCAAATAAGCACCCTGTTAGATATACAAGTGTGAATGGTATTTGTCCTACATTGGAGAGTTGTAGTGTGTGTGAAGGACTAATAAGTGGTGCGGACCACAATCCATTGCGTTAAGGTTTTAATAAAAATGTGGTCTCATGTGCATTTGTGTGCTCCTTCACTAGGCCCACACGCGAGGCGAATTCCCTGAGGCTCCCTGGGTCCAACAAGTGGTATCAGAGCCAACAGTTCGACTGGTACATGCAAGCACAAGTATGATGCAATGGTTGTTTGGGATGAGTGCAGTAATGTTGTGAAGAGGTATGTTGACTGGTAAGCCTCGATTTACTATGTGAGCGGCCGAAAAAGCTAGTAGACGAAAAAGTGGAGTCATAGGAGAAGCTCTTGGTGACACCGTGGTGATGACCCGACCCAAGGATGGTGAAGAGTTGTGTTGACTAATAAAGCCTTTATCTAGTGTTAGTGAGGTCAGCTCGTAGATGAGTCGAGTTAGATATGCAAGTGTGAATGATAATTGTCTCACATTGGAGAGTTGTGGTGTGTGTGAAGGACTTATAAGTAGTGTGGATCCACAACCTATTGCCTTAAGATTTTGGATAATGATGTGGTGTCAGACCCACTTGTGTGCTCCTTCATTAGGCCCACGAGGGAGGCGGATTCCCGAGGCTCCCCGGGTCCAACAATGGGTCCAAGAATGCTCTAGTAGTGATGAAGGACAAATCGCTTAAAAGATATTTACGTCTTGATAGGTAACTCAATCACTGGCTCTATGGCTATTGCAAATTCAATAAAGAAGCATAAGGAGTGTACAAAGTTGTGGCATAAGAGACTAGGTCATATGTGTGACATGGACCGACATATTGAGTAAGAAAGGACTATTAGGTGGCGTAGAGACTGAGAAACTGAAATTTTGTGAGACGTGCTTGGTGAGTAAGCATCACATGGTGAGGTTCATTGTGGAAAGTCCTTCATCTAATGGTGCACTTGATTATGTTTACTAGGATTTGTGGAGTCCTTATCTGGTGGAGTTTATTGGTGGACACATGTACTTTGTGACATTTGTAGACAACTTCTCTAGAAAAAATTGGATATACTTTCTGAAATCTAAGGAGGAAGTGTTTGGAAAGTTCAAAGAGTGGAAAACTATGGTAGAAACTAGGCTGGAGAAATAGTCAAGACACTTAGAATGGACTTGAATTCTGTAATAGAGAATTTGATGAGTTCTGTAGAAAATAAGGTATAGGAGGCACCACACTGTACGGGAAAAGCCACAGCTGAATGGAGTTGCAAAACTGATGAATCAAACACTTGTGTAGTGTACGAGATGGATGCAAATAGATGCGGGTCTTATAGAAGAGTTTTGGGCTGAAGCAATTAATATTGCTGGATATTTGGTAAACAGATTGCCATCGAATGCAATTGATGGGAAGATTCCATAAGAGGTATGGTCTGGTAAACCTTGTAATTATTCTGGCTTGAAAATATTTGGTTGTCCTATGAGAGCTTGTGTTGGTGATAGCAAAATGGAGCTTAGGACTGTGAAAGGCACCTTTCTAGGATATGTGTCTAGGGGCAAAGGTTATAGGTTGTGGTGTGTTGAGAATAGGTCCATGTTTATAGCTAGCAGAGATGCCTTTTTTGATGAGTCTACTATGTTAAGCCAGAATGTGAAGATTGAAAATATTGCAGAGAACAGTAACATTGGTCTAGGTGCAAACTAAAAGGTGGAGTTTGAGATCGAGACTCCAAAACTGAAGTGTAATATCCCGCTTATTTTAGTCGAAATCATGTAGTATTCCGAAGTGATTTCGAGTTGGGATGTTGACCTTTGAGTTTGAGGGTTGAGCTGCTTGTGTTGTGCATGTTAGAGGTAATCTATGTGCTTAGTACATGATACTGTGCATGTAGCAGAGGCCTAAAACTTGATCGTGAATGTGCGTTGAGTGCAATGTACACTGGAGGTCATCTACGTGTATAGTACTAACGTAGACGGGGATGAGTTGGTCGGGAGCCTTGCTTGGACTGTGTGCATTGTATGGGTTGTTGTGCACGTTGTTCATCCTTTGGGTGTGACCCGTGAGCA
>CAODLS010505846.1:0-13217 GCA_948243855.1 Flueggea neowawraea
ATTGTGCGAAGCGATTAGAGGTAACCATTAGTACACGTTTTATTTATTAGCATGTTTTCATTTTTTTTTATGTGCAAATGTTCCTTGGTTGTGTTCTACGTGTTTATAACATGTTTTCGTTGCCCATATTTGATATGATCACACGTAGAGTTCCCAACAGTTTCTGTGAATAAATTCATATTGTTTTGGATATAGAACGAGCGTTTATCATGAGTTGTACTTTTATGCTTTAATTTGTATTTCTCAAGTCAATTGATGATGCCTTGATGGATTTGGGCAAGAACAAGCCAAAACGGAGCAAGAACGACAAGTTTATGACCTTTCAGAGCAAGACACGGTTGTTGTACTCTCTTCCATGGCAGTGGACCATCATTGGCGTGCAATTGGAAGCTCTAAGGCAAGACACGGTCAAATTGGTGCCTTCCACGACCGTGGAATGAAACACGGGCACTGACACGATGGTGTGCGTGTCCATGTACCCGCCTAGAGTTGTTATTTTGCGAGACACGAGCATGATTGGTGAGACACGGATAGAGGGTGCAAGACACGGGCATAAACCCTTGTCCGTGTAATGACCCACCTGATGTTAATGAGGGACACGGACATGCAAAGTAAGACACGACTGTGTCTGAGGTCGTGTCGTGCCAGGTTTGTGTGTTTCGGTTTATTTAAGGCGTGGAATGAAAATCTGATGGAAGAACAGACATTGAGACGCAAAAACACATTAATTTAGGGTTAGAAATGTTAGGGAACTCAAGGAGAACTCAATTGGCATCAATATTGAAGGAATCACGCGAAGGATTGAAGGATTTGTCATGGGTTTTTCTTCTCTCTATATTTCCTTTTGATCTTTTTTTGTTTATCTCTCTATAATTATGAACTAAATACTTTGTGCATCTAGATGTGATGAACCCTAGATTAGCTATGTGATTGTTGGGTTTTGTTATACATTTAGTTATTTATGGAATTGAGACTCAATTATGATTTTTATTGCTCAATTGTTGAATTGATTGTTGGTAGCCTTTCGATTTCATTACTAATTCATACATGAGTAATCGAGAGATTTTCTGTGTGATAGATCATTCATAATTGAGAGGAGTTGCATGCTAACATAGAGATAGGTTGACATAAATCCTTCGGTTTATGGTCAAACCTAATAATGAAATTCTTAGACCGATAAAAGAACAATAGGGGGTTTAATTAGGAAGAGATTGTGGTTAATCAACCTAGGCGTTAGACGTTAGCTGACTCGAGAGAGAGGTTAATATATCATAGGAATTTCCACGATCCAACTGCCTGAATATCTGTTTGAATAACGAGACATTTTCACTTAGTTTGTTCTAGGGGGATTCAACATCTAAGTGTCGTTTTCCTTCAATTATTCTATCTTATTGATTGTGTGTGTTTGTTCTTGTGTTGATTTTCATTTGTTTTATCTATTTGAGATCACTTTATTTGTCGGTTAGATAATAGGGTAAGAGCGAGTAGTTAATAATCATAGTCTATATGGGCTACGACACTCGGTACTTATAGGACCACTAGCTATAGGCGATAGGTACACTTGCCTAAATCTGTAGGTGTAGGCTGATGATTACCAAGTTTTTGGCACCGTTACCGGGGAACTATGATATTAGGAAAGGTTGATCTTTATTAATCTATCCATTTATTTTGTTTTTATTTTATTTTCTTCGTTTTTAGTTTTTATTGTTTTTGTTGTTTCTCTTTTATCTGTCCTTTTAGAATTAAGTTTGGTTTGTCTGTGTTTGTTTGTCTTTCAAGTTTTTATTAGTATATGACCTGAAGTAATTGCTCTGAATTGATTGAAGCATATCCTGAAATTGAGCGAACAACACTGCAAAACCTCATAAACAAACTCAAAGAGAGGGCTGAGGAAATAGATAAAGAAAGAGAAGTAGAGATAGAGCAAAAACCTGCAACAAAGCAACCAGTAGGTGTTGTTGCCCAACCGATGACCATGTCAAACTATGCTAGACCAATTTGATGGGGACCGAGTCTAGCATTGTGAGACCAGCTGTTGCAGCCAATAACTTTGAGATAAAGCCGAACATTATTTAATGGTGCAACAATTTTTGTTGTTTAATGGGTTGCAAGATGAGGACCCAAATGCTCATTTGGCTAACTTTCTGGAGATATGCAACACTTTCAAGATTAACGGGGCCACCAATGATGCAATAAGGTTGTTTCCTTTTTTGCTCAGAGTCAGAGCAAAACAGTGGCTAAATTCTCTGTCGAGAGGTTCGATTACTACTTATGATCAAATGGCAGAGAAGTTTTTACTAAAGTACTTTCCACTCGCCAAGACTGCAAAGCTTAAAGGCTACCTACGTGGGAGAGATTCCAAGAGTTGTTGAGGAGGTGTCCACATCACAGGCTACCTACGTGGCTACAGGTGCAGACTTTCTATAATGGGTTGAATCCAGGGTCTAAACAAATGATTGATACTACAGCTGGGGGAAATTTGAATAATAAGACACTGAAAGTTGTACATGAGCTGATAGATGAGATGGCTATGAACAATTATCAATGGAACACAACATGTTCTAAGCTAGTAAAGTCAGCAGGGGTATATGATGTGGATGCAGTAACAGTTTTGACTATTCAAGTTGGGGCTCTAAGCAAGAAGATTGATGAATTTTCTACAACACAGCAAGTAGCTTATATAGGGAGTAGTGAGATGACTGAGGTCAAGGGACTCAAGATTGCATGAAAAATCTGAACTATATAGGTCATGTAAATAATCCTCAAAACAATTCCTACAACAACACGTATAATCTAGGGTGGCTGAATCACCCGAACCTTTCATGGGGAGGTCAAAATCAGCAGAGACAAAATCAACCACCTAGATTTCAGTAACCACAGCAGTCAGTGAAGCCAAACTTTGAGGAGTTTATGAACAAGTACATTAAAGCTTCTGAAAAAGGTTCACACATATTGAGACTACTTTAATGAACCAAGGGCTTCAATTTGAAATTTAGATGCATCTCTCTACAATGTGGAAAGTCAAGTTGGACAAATAGCTAAGCTCCTATCTCAAAGGCAATCGGGCTCCCTACCGAGCAACACTGAGGTAAACCAAAAGAGTAGGTTCATGCTATATTTGTTAATAGGGTTGATTATTGAAATGTGGAGGGAAGCATGGAAGAATAAAGGCTCAAAATAAAATTGAGGTAAATAAGATAGAAGAGGTTGAGCCAAAAATGGTGCTTCGCAAGTATAGGCCTCGAATTCCTTATACTGCAGCACTCTTCTAGAATGATCATGTGAAAGCAGCCTCGAGTGATATTGAGAAGCCAACTGCCAATACCAAGCAACTACTACTTGTAGCTGATGCTGAAAAGAAGAAAGAGAAGTTCGAGCTACCTCAGATATCACCTGAACTACCGGCGAAGCTAAAAGACCTAAAGAGTTTCTTTATCCCTCTTACTATTGATAGTTTACACATTGATGATGCATTAGATGACTTAGGAGCTAGTGTGAATGGGATATCTTCTGATTTATTTGAAAAGTTGGACTTACGAAAACTCACATCGCCTAAGGTACCGATGCAATTAGTTGATAAATCTATTATGCATCCTAGAGGCATATTAGAGAACATATTGGTTAGGATTGATAGTTTGGTGTTTCCTATAGATTTTGTGATTCTTGAAATGATGTGTAATCTATAAACACCATTGAATTTAGGAAGAACATTTTTAGCTACCTCTAGGTCCATAATAGATGTGCATAATCGAGTTTTAACCCGTAAAGTTGGAGGTAAGCATGTAGCAATCAAGGATTCTACGGTCATGCACCATCCTGATGCCCTAGTTGTTAGGGAGAACACTGTTTTGTCTGATGTGGTGTAGGAAATTCATGGAAGGAAGCCAAAGGATCAACTCCCAGTTCAAGAGCCTATGCAGAAAGTCAATAAGAATGCTGCAAAAGTGCAAAATCAAAAGAGAACAGAAGAAAAGTGTGAATCGCCAAAGTCCAAGGCAAAATGTGAGATGGCGTTTCGCTTCATGTGGTGAGTTAGAAGCAAAGTGGTTCCATGTGATAAGCCTCCGTGAAGAGCCGTATCCACCAACGTCAAGCTAATGACTTTAAATAAGCGCTTCTTGTGAGGTAACCCAAGTTTGGACATTCTTTAGTTTATTTTATTTCAGTTTGTTTTCAATTTGAGAATTTTCTCTTTTGTTTGAGTTTGTTATTTGGTTTGATGTTTTTTTTTTTTGTTTTGTAGGGTTTCTCACAGACTTAATGAAATTGACGCCAAGACTCATCTCCGTGGACCTATTTTTAGAGAAGTTCCAAAACTGTTTACTTTTACTCCCCTTCCCATTTGCATTCTGTGATTAATTATGTACATTGAGGACAATGCACAATTTAAGTGTAGGGTAGAGGTATGAAATTTTTTATCAAATTCTTGATATTGTGTGGTTGTGGGATGTATGTTGTGTGTTTGTGAAAATGAGTTGAATAGCTAAGAATTTTCAATACGCCTTTATTACTCAGAGATTTGAATTGTTTATTTTGGATTCAACATGAGTTTGGGGCTTGTGATCAAATTTTTTTATTTGACTTGTTCATCTCATTTAGTTTATTGATTAGGTTGTTGAGTAATCACTTGAATAATAAGGGTATGTAATTTTTCATAAATAAATGAAGAAATAAAAAGGGTTACTCATAATTTGCTTGAACCTAAATCGGGATTAGTACATGGGGTTCATAATCTACTCTGTTTTCTTTAGACATAATTATGCAAAGCACTGCCATAAGGGTTTTTTTAAGTAACCGGGACCAATCATCACAAATGAATGGTTTTCGCCTAAAACAGAATTCCCTTGATGGTAGAAACCTGAACAAGTGCAAAATAAAAAGCAGAAAAATTGGTACCTTTAATTTACTAACCGTGTTTGTAGCAAGTAAGTTATTGAATTGGTGGAATTTGTGAAAATGTTTAAAGTTTAATATGAATGTGAACCATATTTGCCTATGTTATTCGATATTTTATTCGACAATCTAATCAATGAGTTGAATGGTTGATCAATTCAAATTGATTATTTTGGCCATTTGAGCTCTAACTTATGTTTGATTTAGGGTGTCAATTTGAGTCGATGAGTGCTTTATGCATATTTAACATTCTCTACTCTTCGGTTTATTTTCATTGATGCATAATGTAAAGTCTCATGCCACCATTTATGGATGCTGATTGAAGTGTTTTCCTCTTGTTTTACTTTTTCCTTTGCTTGAGAATAATCAAAAGCTTAAGTGTGGGGTAGTTTGATAAAAGCTCATTTATGCATGTTTTTGTGAATAAATTCATATTGTTTGGATATAGAATAAGCATTTATCATGAGTTTTGGTAATTTTATGCTTTAATTTGTATTTCTTAGGTCGATTGATGACGCCTCGATGGATTTGGGCAAGAACAAGCCAAAACAGAGCAAGAACGACAAGTTTATAACCTTTCGGAGTAAGACACGGTCGCCAAACAACAAGACACGGCCGTGGACCATTAGTGGCATGCAATTGGAAGCTTTAAGGCAAGACACGGTTAGATTGGTGCCTTCCACGGACTTGGAATGAAACACGGACATAGACACGACCATGTGCGTGTTTGTGTGCTAGTCTGAAGTTGCTATTTTGCAAGACACGGGCATGATTGGTGAGATACAGACAGAGGGGTGTAAGACACGGGCATAAACCCATGTCTATGTAACAACGCATCTGATGTTAATGAGGGACACGGACAGGCAAAGCAAGACACGATCGTGTCCAAGGCCGTGTCTTGCCAGGTTTGTGTATTTCGGTTTATTTAAGCATGAAATGGAAATATGATGGAAGAACAAACATTAAGATGAAAAAACACATCAGTTTAGGGTTAGAAACATTGGGGAACTCAAGGAGAACTCAATTGCATCAAGATTGAAGGAATTAAGCGAAGGATTGAAGGATTCGTCATGGGTTTTTCTTCTCTCTCTAGATTTTATTTTGATCTTGTTGTTTATCTCTTTATAATTATGAATTATATTTTGTGCATCTAGATGTGATGAACCCTAGTTTAGCTATGTGATTTTTAAGTTTTTTTATTCATTTAGTTTATTTATGGAATTGAGACTCAATTATGATTTTCATTGCTCAATTGTTGAATTGATTGTTACTAGCCTTTTGATTCCATTATTGATTCATACATGAGTAATCGAGAGATTTTTTACGTGATAGATCATTCATAATTGAGAGAAGTTGCATGCAAACCTAGAAATAGGTCGATATAAATCCTCCAGTTTAGGGTCAAACCTAACAGTGAAATTCTTAGACCGATAAAGCAACGATAGGGGTTTTAATTAGGAAGATATTCCGGTTAATCAACCTAGGCGTTAGACGTTAGCTGACTCAAGAGGGATGTTAGTATATTATAGGAGTTTCCACGGTCCAATTGCCTGAATATTTATTTGAATAACGAGACATTGTCATTTAGTTTGGTCTAGGGGGATTCAACATCTAAGTGTTGTTTTCATCGATTGTTCTATCTTCTTGGCTATGTGTGCTTGTTCTTGTGTTGATTTTCATTTATTTTATTTATTTGAGATCACTTTACTTGTCGATTAGATAGTAGGGTAAGAGCGAGTAGCTAATAATCATAGTATTTGTAGGATACGACAATGTACTCATAGGACCACTAGCTATTGGCGATAGGTACACTTGCCTAAATCTGTAGGTGTAGGCCGAGGATTATCAAACATCATCTAAACCAGTGTCAGAGAATATTCCCGCTTGAAAAGCTGACATACTGGAAAATAATTTGGCTTTGTCTCAAACAGTTGTCATCTTCATCTACATGCGTTAAGAAATGTTTTGTGTGCATAGCACAATCTCCTCAAAGATGTATCTTTTGCTCTTTTACGCGCACACCACTGATGTTGAACGTGACCAGGCTTGTCTCGTGAGTTGTTTTTAGTTTGCCTTATGACCCTATCTGTGTGCATAGATTAATGTTTTGGGTGCATAGTATCAAGTGGCCTTCAAAACAGTAGATGTCTCTTATTTACTACGTGCAGGCTTATCTCATGAGTTGTTTTTAATTTGCCTTATGACCCCGTCCACATGCATAGATTAATGTTCTGTGTGCATAGTATCAAGTTGCCTTCAAACCAATATATGTCTCTTCTGTACTATGTGCATTGGTCTTTATACAAAGTGCACATCATAAGTTTGGATCATTTTGCCTTCTATGCGCATAGCACCTGTTCCACGTGCATTGTATGTTCTTTTATGTGCATAGCGTCAATTCTAGAAATCTCTGAATACTTATTGATCAACGTGCATGGATCTTTATTCAAAGTAAAATCATCAAAATTCAGGAGTTTAGATGTTAACCAAAGCTAGCTCAACAATTTTTATTTTCCTCCGGTTGTCAAGATAATTCTCCTTCGCCTTTGGATTTAGAGAACTTAAAAATATTCCCTCTGGCAATGCAACTTATTTTCTATGATTGATTGTAAGGGAAAGACTTTATCCTTCAATAATCTCAGTGGTTGTATTGCCTACTAAGAAGAAATCCATGGTCCTTACTAATGTTCTTATTGTTTGCAGGTAAAAAGTCTCGAATGAACCATGAAATTATAGTCCCTTTGGCTAATCCTATAGCTCAACAAAAAGGATTTGAGGCCTTTTTAAATTTTAATAGCTGAACACCAACACTTGAAGGATTTCAAAGAGAAGGAAAAGACACTTTACAGAGTCATGAATCATCATAGTTGTCTTCAATTTAGTACAATAGGAACTTAATTTTAGTCTTTATGCTTTGTCCCTTGTACTTTTGAGTGGAAATTTCAACTGTAATGACAATAAATTTTGTGAAATAAATAAGAAATGGCTTGAGCCCTATTTCCTTCTATGTCTCTCTTGTACATTGTAAAATGGCCAAAAGGTCAATCCCACCGGTAATCCTACTGGTTGACTTTTCTTTCCTTTGCAACCAATGATGACTGCCATTTTTATGGACATAAGTAGGTGAACATTTTCAGGTGACTTTAGGTCCTCTTCACTTTTTTACTAAAAGAAATAAATTATAGTGGCTATGATGTCTACTGTGTTTATTTTTTTTTCTTTTTTTTCTCAGGATTTATTCCAGGATTTATTTTAATGGTGGTGGTAGCTCCACCTCTTTCCTACAGATGTTAACCTGGATCTATTACCATTAAAGCTTCAAGCAGCCTAAGATACGAATAGTTTTCCTTGTTAGCATTATGTTTGTGAAGTTCCCATCGATAACAGGAACTTCTCCCCTCTGTAAATTCTTCATTTAATGGCGGCTCCCTGAAACTTTTTCCAAGCCAGCCAACCTTCTTCATTACTTGGGTGATTGTAGCCACAAATTTTGCAGTGAATGAGAATTGAACATTGATTGTGGCTTTCCATAAGATGTGTGATCCCAATGGTTCATCTCCCTTGAATGGGAAAGTGTCCTCCTTTCTCCACCCAAGCCTATTCCCTTTAGGCTTGGAAGTTCCTACAAGAAAAAAAAAACAAACCCAACCAAAATAAATTTAAGCAAATGGAATTGGATACTCTTTTTGTCTGGTGGTTCTTCGAAAAATGCTATCTATTGATGCTTTGCAGGTCTAGGATTCAAGTCAATTGGCTCCCTCTTTGTTTCCATCAGCTCCAACTTAAGTTCCACAGGCTCCAACATTGTTTCCCCTTCAGCCTTTTCGGGTGGCCTATTCCAAGTGGTGTTTCTCGTCATCCAACAATGAATTTCTAGCCCCAATCCCTTCTGGAGAAGTAGGCAGCAAGTTCTTTGAGTCGTAAGGATGCTTTTGCTCTAGAATTTTACATGTCCACTGAAAATTTTCTTAAGGAATAAAGAGGGTGCCCCCAAGTCCTTGCTCTCTAATATGAATGGAGGACAACTAAAATACTCTCCCAGGAAAAAATTTCCTTCCAAATGGAAGAGTGATCTTTTTTGTTCTGCTTTCCTCCGCTGTGATGCTCTGACCTGTCAAAATCTTATTTGAGTTTTTGAAAAAATTCCTCAAGTCTTTCCTTGTTATATACCTCAAAAGCCTTGTGGAGACCCAGAAAACGTTCCCTCCTTTAGTTGTCCTTCGAGTCTTGGAGTTGTTGGTCTTCTTCATTTTGATCAACTCCCTGAAACTCTTGACCAACCAATGATCCTTGAGACCAACCATCATATTGGCAGTCATAACAATGAGATTTTTTAGGCGGTGGATAAAAGTAATCCTCCTGCCTGTATTGCCCCCCGAGCCTGTAGTTGGATGGGGCATTTTTCACGGTGGAGTAATTCACCTGTGCAAAGTGGCAATAAGAATAAAAATTTGTTTCTTCATAAGTTTGCATTGCCTTTTGCTGTTGCAAAAGCCTATTCTCCACACCTCTACTGATGGAATCGGAAGCGCCAGTCTCCATATCTATATTTCTGCATTTTAACGACATTACCTCATCATTGTGTGAGTCCTACCGAACATGCCAAAAGATTTTTTTCCCTTATTTTATTGGCTAAAGGAAGACAATGTTGCCCTTTTCTTTGATTATGAGCGTGCCAAGGAATATACAGTTTTCCCAAACTAGAATGACTCAATATGACTTCATTCAAGCAATTGCAAATAAACAAAGGGACGAAATCTATTGTAACGGTTCTTTGTTCCTTGCACAATAATTCACAAGAGCACAATGATGAAGATTTCATTAATGAAGAAAAAAGTACAGTGGAGAACTTCAAAATAAGAACAAATGGCGAAGAAAGCTAAGGATAAAAAATAAAGAAAAGATAGAGACCACTGGGGTTTGTAATGTAATGTAAGGTGAATTGGGCCTAAGTCTATAGCCAAACACAACTTATATAGTCATTCCATCCGAGAAGATTGTTGTTGGTGGAATTCTGAAAAAGATGATTGCCAGTGGAACTCATCTTGTTGCAAACTCGGTGGGAGACTCCCATTACAGCTACCACTAGTGAAAAGACTCATGTTGGCTAATATGTTATCCTGGTTCATTCATTGCTATCAGATCAACTTCACCGAGAAATCTGGTTGCTACCTCTCATCCCACTAATAAACTTTCCTGCCAAACAAAATTTTGTCCTCTTCTTCCAGCTCTGGTGGAAAGACTCCCATTCCAACTCTACCACTGGCTTTACCACTAGACTTTCAATGGAACTCAAATATCTCACATTGGCCCTAGACTTATTCCCTCGATTTCTCTAAGGCTTGGGCTCGATTTCGAGGTCATGGGCTGGACTTGACCCATTGGGCCCTAGCCAAATATTTTAGTGTAAACAAAAACTATACATATAAGTTCATATTATTTACTAAGTGATTTGAGTTGGATATATTGATTCAAGGCATCCTTATAGTTTTTGACCAGTGCTTCATACATATATGCAATAGTCACTCAGCCTCACGCTTGATCAACTTCCAAAAAAAATTGTATGTGCTAGAGTCCTAGAAAAATATTAACGCTTTATATAAGTCACTACTCAATGAGAGAAACTATCATCAGTAAATCCAAACTATATTATACACACAATATGCAATAGTGCGAGTGAATACAATTCCAATTTACATTGGAGCTTGGCCAAAACACGATAAGTCTCAACCCGGGTCTATTGAGACATATAGTCTCCAAACTATAAGCCAGTTGGCGATCGATCTGTAAACTATAAGAGACATTAAGTCTCAAATTATGTATTGTATCTGTGGGACGTTTAGTCTCGAAACTATAGTCAGCTGACGATCGATGTGTGAACTAAAAGAGACATTGTGTCTCGAATCATTTGAACTATAAGAAACACCTCGGATCATTTCATATACTATAATAGATCTTAAACATGTTGGCCAAGTCCGTCTTTTAAGTCAATAATGCCAGTGTCAAATCATTTCAATCATCAATCAAACTATGCATATAAACGATATTTGTAATTGCAAATCATATCATTTCTATATTTTGGCATCAAGACAGGCCAAGTCATATTCACTGTTCATTTTAACAATGCATATATCATACACGTGTCACTTGTAAACAATATCGGTATCTCATATATTTGCATTTGTAATAAGCAATTCATTCCACGTTATCACATATTCACATATCAAGATAGAGAATCAATTTCAACGCATATCATTGCGTATAACAAACACATGGAGACATTTCAAGTTTCTACTCACCTGGGCCTCAACTATACGTGTCACGTACGAATAACTTCTAGTTTCCCAATCTACAAGTGTTCATATCCTCTAGATCTATAAAATATTAAAAAATACATTTATCAATATCAACTACATTGTTTATAAAATTATAGATTAGTCCTTAGAGTGTTCTTCTTAGTTTTGCTTTAACTGAGCAGTCTGTGTTCTTTTCAACATTTCTGGAGTTATAGATGTGTAATGAATATGATATAAATTACCTAATAAAATAGACATCCTGAGTGTTTTGTACATATAAAATAGAAACCCTGATTTAATTTCTACAATTTATAGTGAATTTCGGAAGTTAGCCTTGTCACTGCCATAATCCAGTTACTATATTTTATTCATTACGAAACCAAATGGAGACCTAAAAATTGTAAAATAAACTAGACACATTATATTTCCAATGGTATAAATCTCGTTGTCTAATTCCACCTAAACAAACTTCAGTAAAATTATCAATTGAGAAAAATTGACGAGATAAAATAATAGATTAAAAATAAAATTTTTTGAAAAAATTAAGGAACCGAACCAAAACTGACAGTTGAACTGACGATTAAACCAGTCAAACCAAAATTAAAATCGGACCGAACCGAAACTAATGCTCCCAACTCACAACTCTTGACTTAATATGACTTGTAGCTTCTGACGGTTGGCAATAACGTCGAAAAATTGAATGCACATAAAGGTGATTGGTGGAGACTAGAGCCATTGGTCAATTTGTCAACCGTCTGTCTAAATCCATTTAATTAATCGTTATCTTCATGGGATTCCCTATAATTAGCTGCAAAGCATTAAATTCAAGAAAATCACAATAATCAACCATGATAACAACCGCAGCATAATTGTAATACCTTTTAGCGAGACTTGATAAAAAGAAAAAAAAAACAAGATAACAACCGATCCAAAAAAAACTGATAACACCCGCACGATCAAGAAAACAATGATAACAACTGCGCGAATATGCTTTTTTTTTTTTCTTCGATAATGTGATATGTTAGTTTGATAATTAATCATTCTACATCTTAAAGTGATAATTGAGATAAAAAATTATATTTTAATCATTTAAAAAAATTTGATAATTAAGAGACAATTTCTTATTTTATGAGAAAACTTATAAGTATTTATGTATTAAAAAAATAAAAAATTAAAAAAATTTTTACATATCCATACATTTATATATGTTATGATATTTTTTAAAAAATATAACTTTTAATTTATTCCAAAATTAACAAACAGCTAAAGATAACTTTTAGGTTGCCTCTCAGTTGACGTGAGAGGAGAATTAACCTATCCGACGTTCTATAATTGTTTGGTTAGTGCGATAGCGTCGTCGATTTAGTAGTAAAGTTTTCGAATTTTTATCCTTGTATTCAAACGACCAGTCGGACTTTATAGTCTTGGTCATTCTTCAATCTAGATAATTATCTTATCTTTATTTAAACGACGAGTCGAACAAAGAAATAAATAGATAATCTGTCGCCCATTATGCACTGAGAGCTACTCTTTCTTTTTTCTTTTTGGGTCAATAGACTAAGCTTTACTGTGAACATAAGGAAGTGCGCGAGTATGTACTGTCAAAGCATAGGAAAGAAACATTGATAGTGGTTGCATTTTTTGTTTTTCACTCACAGTGGCATTGTAATGTGTAATAAGGCCATTATGACTTGTGAGTTTATGATCTATAAGATTAAGACATATGAGTTGGAGTTTGGTACAGATCATAAAAGAAGACTAGACACGTTGGTCTTTTAAATGATAATTTGTATATTAAAACATAAACTCTTAATTTCGGTTTCTATATTTCACATACCCAACCACTTGAACTAGCCTCAAGTTGGTCCTTGTTGATTAGTTTGATGCTGAAATCCCACAGCTTCTTTCCCAAATCCACGTCCCTGGCTTGTGAACTTGCCTTGCTTAAGTTGCTGTTTACAAAATATTCACCACGCAATCCCTTCACTTGAGGATGCAATGCTGCATAGCATGTGGTTGCTGCTCCCT
>CAODLS010505869.1:0-17152 GCA_948243855.1 Flueggea neowawraea
GTTGCTTTAACACACTGCTCTATGAATTTCTCTATTAGGTTTGACCCTAATCCGGAGGATTTATGTCGACCTATCTCTAGGTTTGCATGCAATTCCTCTCAATTATGAACGCTCTATCATACACAGAATCTCTCGATTGCACATGCATGAAACAATATTGGAATCGAAAGGCTAGCAACAATCAACTCAATAATACGCATTATAAATCATAACTGAGTCGCAATCCATAAATCAATTGAACAAATAATATAATCCAACATCACATAATCTGCCTAGGGTTCATCACATCTAGGTACGCAATATAATTAGTTCATAACTATTGAGAGATAAACAACAAGTTAAAAGAGAAATCTAAAGAGAGAAGGAAAACCCATGACGAATCCTCCAATTCCTCGCGAAATCGCTTCGTTCTTGATGCCCAATGTTGTTCTCCTTTTCCCCCACGTTCTCTGGCCTCTAAAGATGTGAAATTGTGTCTCCAAGTCGGCTCTCGCTCAATCAATGTCGAAACCCCACTTAAATAGGCGTTTTAGGGAGTCTGGAATAAGACACGGGCACGGACACGGTCGTGCTCAAGCAATCCCGTCCGTGTGCCATTAAAATCCATCAAATTCCGCCTTTCACCAATGGACATGGACACGAATTCTATCCGTAACCAAACAGAATATGTCCGTGTACTGTATTATCAGGCCGTGGATGTCCAATTTTGCTTGCTTCATATACACGGACACGGTTTTGTGTCTGTGTCTTGGCCTCTCATTTCCGTGTTTTGCATTTCTTGACCGTGTGTTGCATTTGTCAAGTTCCAGTGGGTTACACGCCCAATCCCACAGTCGTGGACCATCAATTCATGTCCGTGGATGCTCAGTTGTGCACGGATTTGCTTCCTCAAGTGCCCCACGGGCGTGTTTCATCATTCCAAGGTCGTGTCTCACTCTCAATGCCTCAAATATTATCGTTCAAGCCCCGTTTCGACTTGCTTTCATCCATTTCGCTAAGGCATCATCAATTAACCTGAAAAACACAATAGAAAGCGTAGAAGTACCAAAACTAATGACAAACGCTCAATTCGTATTCAAAACAATATTAATTGATGCACATAAATACATATGAATATGTGTTTATCATGTTGATAAGCACAATAAGCTGAAACAGATACAAACATTATTATTTATCAGAGTAGAACATTGGTACTGTGGCGGTACCGAATGCATGATATGCAAATGCAGATCTTATGACAACGTCGAAATTCTAATTCTGTCAAGATCTTACACTGAAACCTCAAAAATTGGAATCTACGCAAAAAACTAGTTGGGTCCTTGATTTTTTGTAAAATTACATTTTGGTCTCCGACCCACTTGAAATTACGAAATGGCCCTCAAAATCTTCAAAAATTTATGTTAGGTCCTCCAAATAGTCAAAATTTCAAATAGAGCTCTCAAACTCTCAAAAATTAAAAATTAGTCCTTAAACTCTTAAAATACCAAATTGCTCCCTAAATTAGAAAATATCAGAACTAGTCACAAGCATGCAAATATCAGAATTAGTCCTTATGACAGAAAACTGCACAAAATCGTCCCTAAACCCAAGATGCTCATAACTCGATGTTCTAAACCATCGACATTACCTCAAATCATCCTTTAGAACACAAATCTATCAAAAATTATATCAAACAACCTCAAAATCATTCAAACCGGCCACCAATTTTGGACCAAACCCTAGCCTCAACTAAAACTCATGAAATCCATTGATTTAAGGCTTTTTCGTGTTGTTCTAAGTTCTATATAACTTATTCTAACATCTTATAACATCAGAATATTACAAATCATTCTAGAATTGAAACCCTAGTTCAGCCCGTCCAAAATTCGATCGATGAATTAAATGCATAAAAAATATGTTAATCAGAAGAAAAGACGTATTTCTTACCTCAAAAATGGATTAGGAGCATTGGGGAAGCAATGTGGGAGCATTCTGAAGTGATTTGAGAGAGATTTGAGTGAGAGAGACGAGAAAGAGAGGAAATGACGAAGGGTCGGGTTTTGAGTGTTTTTATGGCGTTCTGCACAAAGGCAATGTACATCTTGACTAAGTTCAACGTACGTTGTCGGGGTCGAAACCACATTCAGTCGCTTCTATTTCAAATACAATGTACGTTGCACTACGTCAACGTGCGTTGTGCATGAACACAACGTATGTCATGATCCAATTTAACGTACGTTGATCATCGTGCGAATTTTCCAGATAACGTACATTGTGCTCTTACACTGACATACGTTTTGACCCCTCCAACTTCCATACTTGACATCTCTCACTCCCAAACACGTTCCAAACCATCCTCAAGGTCCATCAACTCTTAACACTTCAAAAATGCATCCGACCACCAAGATCGAATGCCAAATCATCATCGACATCACATTGGAACGAGCGGAATATTACAAACTCGATGGAAACTAAAAATGCTAATTTAATAGGGTGTGATTAAACTACCTGATTGTAGTTAGAGTGGGGGACATTTGTTGTGGATAAGAAGTTAGATTAAACACTTATTTTCTTATGTAGCAGGGAATGATAGTAATTTTCTATTTTGGCAAGATCTTTGGCTACGTGGCATCATGACCCGAATTTGACTATGACTGGCACATGAATCAAGGAAGTGGGACCCACCTTGAAATCTAAAAGTCTTAAATCTAAGAACTTGATAGATCTAGATAATTCATTTTTTACTATTTACCCAAAATATTCTGGACTAAACTCTGGTAGACGTGATAATTCAATATCAATTTAAATCGTGATTGAATTCTCAAATGTCTCTCAAAATAAATTTTGTGTACTATTTGAAAATACTTTATACATTAAAAGTATAATCCCAAAGTCATCAAAATGTAAAGAACAATATATATTTAGTTAGACTTGTAATTCAATCATAAATAATTGTTTTGAGGATAATTCTCGTCTAGAATCATATTTTCTAAAAATCCATTAGAAAATTCTCTTTTCACTTTAATTCACAAAAAATCATAAATAACATCATTTATAAGCCAACACAATTTTTAGCAAATAATAATGCTAAAGAAATGGAAAACTAGATATAGAATGAAATTCAAATGTTTTGAAATGCATGTGCACGAATGCCTTCGATAAGTTCACAATTTAAATAATTTAAGTACTCATAATGTATGAATAATTGCAAAAACATAAAATCGTGCAATTCTAAAATGCAAGGCAATTCAAAGGAAGTTATGTATCATATTTACTGACAGTACTGACGATTTGCACAGCACGATCATCAGCACCAATTTCGAAGTGGCACGCTCCAACAAACCTAATAATCATTTTCACATATCAATCAAATACCTAATTCCTCAATATTAAAACTTAATTCAGCTAATTTTTATAATTATTTTATGGCCCTCAACCCCAAGTAGAAATTATCTAATTGCTCCTTTTTTCAATAAATCTTATCATTTCGCAACTTTTTCCAACCAAAACTCAAATATCACAATTTAAACCATTTCCACTCATCTAAATCAATGATTACAATAATTGATTACTTGAACATCAAATCTCACAGTTTTCCATTTGAATACTAAATTAAAAATACAATTCTCCAAATTTAACCAACTAAAATTAAACCCAACAATTCTAATAACCTTTATAGACATCTAATAGTATGATTAAAGCATCTAATGAGCCAAATTCATCCAATACCAAAAACCCCAATTTTGTAAAACCTAAATATTCAAATTACTTGCCTAAATCACTAACCCAACCTTCAAACTCATCAAATTTGGCCTTAACAATGAAAGGGGAACAAAACCCATAAAAATCTTACCTGTTAAGCCATTTTGGTCAACATGTGAAATCCTGCTAAGTTTTGATAATTAACCAAAAATGTTAAAAGTTTAAGTTAAGTCGCAACCAACTATTACGCACGTAATTAATGCCCCCTAAGCATGTAATCTAGAGACTAAGTACGTAAAGAATCAGGTGTTATTTTTGTGTGCTCTCTGTAAGTCAATTATGCACGTAATCTACGGGTTACGCATCTAAAATACAAGATGAGATCTTAAGGTGCTCCTTAGAAGTCTTCTAAGCATGTAATTTGTCCACTAAGCACATAATGGATGGAGTTAGATTCTTCAAGTGATATTTGGAAACCATTTACACACATAAGTACTTCTCCATGCACATAAAAGTGTGTGGGGTCCAAATGATGGAGTCTTGAGTTCACTAAGTGTTTAAGGCCAAGAAGAAGGCACGTAACAAAGATAAAGGTGCTATCTTCAAAGAACATAATTACGCACATAAATGAGGCAGCTTAAGCACGTAACTCAAATGAAGACAAAGACTAACAGTCGTCATGGCGTATCTCGAAATTTAACTTTGACTATTCCTGATATGCTGACATAAAAAAATATTCAAGGTACAATTTGAAATCCCACTACGTATGTAAGAATCAAAGTTATGAATGCAATTTAGAATCCAAAATTCTCTTTAGCACGTAGAGGAGAAGTTAAGCATGTAATCAAGCTCCAGAGGAAATGCAAATATTTTCAATGCATTCATTAAGCACGTAAGTTTGAAGTTAAGCATGTAGTGCACCGACAAAGAATATGTGGAAATATTGGAGTTCATAATTAAGCATGCAAAGAGGAGGTTATGTGCATAAAAGAATAATGGGTATCGAAATTAAGTGCGTAACTTGTAGCTACGCACATAAGTTATGATGATGTCACTGTACAACAAAATTCTCAAATGGCTCACAACGGCTCTTTTCATGAGGCTAACGGCTAATATTCACTCTATAAGTATATAAGGACGTCTCAATAGACAGAAGAGGTTAGAGAATCATTTTGCAAGCTTGGTTTATTCATTTTGTGCTACATTCTCTCACTTCTACTCTTTCTTACTCATATAAATCTTTGAGCTTTTGATTTGTTGTATTATTGGGTTGGTGTGTGAGGTTCATAGTTATTGGGAATCCATTGTAACAAGCTTTAATAGCTTAAAGGGCATTTAGGTTTTTGTTTGTTTTGTTTTCTTGAAAAACAAGAGTGATTGTGAGGTTTGCTTGCTTGATTCCTAGGTAAAAACAAGTTATAAAGGTTTTATGTGAGCCTAAAAAATAAGGATTTGTAAGAGGTTTCCCTTCCCCTATGAAGAGAGGCGTTTAGTGGATTCAACACTCTCGAGCTAATGCTTGAGGAGTGGACATAGGTTAAGGATAATCGAACCACTATAAATACGAGTATTGGTTTCCCTCTAGCCTTCATCTCTTTATTTTCGTTTTTGTTATGTTGTGAAGTGAATTGAATTGTATTGGTTTTGTTTTCAAAAGTATCAAAAAGTTTTCAAAAGGTTTTAAAAGTTTTAAAAGTATGATGGCTATGTTGTACAATTGTTTAGGGTTTTCCAATTATTTTCTAAAGTACATGCAATTTTTGATAAAAAGATCAAAGTTTGGATTATTTTGATTTATTTACTCAAAACTTTTATGTTGGCATTGTAATGCAAAATTTTTCTTTCATTGATAAATTTACTTGTTTCATTAATTTGTTAATTTCATTAATAATACATGAAAAAGAACAGTTCTCGCAAATTCTTTGCAAGATTGCTTCATTAGTAATTATATCATTCCTTCATTTGTACAATATTTTTAGATTCCTGAATAGACTAAAGCAAGCATTGAAATTGATTAAAGAGAAGCACATAACTTTTGTAGTGATGCTCCAAGTGATATAATTCATGCTGTCGTAGTGACATCATAATTAATAGTACGTGTTGCGTTTGTCAATTTGTAGTGCTTATATTGTATAGTATTAATTGATTTGTAATACTTTTATTTTGAGTTTGAATGTGATCGTTTTGAGACACTAAATTAATTAAATGTCAATATTTATAAAGTTGGATAAATAAAACTTTTTCTTCCAATAGCTTTATGACTTATATCTTCTATGTAGATTTTTCGATAACTAGATTAGTATAGATATAGTATCTTATGTGACATGGGTCAAGGCCTATCGAGTTGGTACAAAAAATTAGAATATGTTTACACCTTAATGGTAAAAAATTAGAAGCAAGAATGCAGAAGCAAAGTTCATGAAAAATCCTGTTATGGTACCAACCTCCCATTATATGGAAATATATATGTGATAAGAACAATTCTTATCATTTCATTGATAGTCAATATCTGAGGGTAACAATTTAAATGGAGGAACTTGCTTTGTTAAGAGAAATCAGAGACAGTAGTAGAATTTGCGGTACAGTGTTAATTCGATGTAAGGCATCTGTTTTTCTTCCACAAACTACTAAATTGAATTTAGAGTGATAACATTGAGCTTATTTATACTGTTGGGCTGCTTATTCTTCTTTCGAATTTCAGTTTCAGAGGGTTTTTTCCCCCCCAAAATGTGGGGTATTTTGTCATTGTGTCTGGCAAAAAGTGTGGTATTTTGTCATTGTGTGCGGTATTTATGTTCAGATTCTTAGTAGTCCTAATGATTATAGTGTTAGGGAAGTTCTCAGTTTTATGTTAAAAAAAAAATCCTAGGATTAGAAATGCTATATCTTCATGTATGTAACTATCTCTATTAAGGGAAAAAATTAAAATGATGTTTACATAAATGTAACATCATTTTTAATGATTATAAATACTAACTGAATTATCTAAATGATCCTTTGGGACCTTAGGGCGTGTTTAGTTTATAAAAGTTTAGGATGTTTTATTTAGAAAAACATGGAAAACATAGATGAAAAATTAAAAAAAAATCAGTCTAAAATAAATTTGTTTTCCAAAACAGAAAATAGTAAATCAATTTTCTAATTCTAGATTTATAAAACATTTGGAAAACACATTTAGTATGTTTTACGATTTTCCACATTTTAGAAAACTAGAAGCAAATGCCTTGTTTGGTTTACTTAATTTGTCTAAAGTAATTTTAAATTATTTTAACAAGTCAACAATGCCCTTGTTTTCTATTTTAAGCTAAATGCACACAATTGCTAAATATTTTTCTTTTTTTACAGAAAACAAAAAAGAAAATTGTAAATAAAAAAATGGTTTTGTACAACTAAACACACCCTAAATTATGCCAGCTAGGAAGACGGAAGCAGTTACAAGTCTACCTTTGTTATTGCACCTATATATCGTCCAAACGGGAATTTGAAATCCCTTAAAAGTACCTTCACATCTACTCTGTCAAAATGAAGTCAAGGTGATGCATTGAAAAAGATTTTCATTTTATTTTAGTTAATTAATTTTTAGTGCACGTGTGTTACACGTTAATTTTATTTTTGCAAAAATATTCTAATTTTTAACCATTAAGGTGTAAACAAACCCACTTTTCGTTATGAGAAAATAATGGTTATGCCTTCTCTTGAAACAATACTTCAAACTAAGATTTCCATTCTTGGACTCGGTAGCACCTACTCAAAGCCGCTTAATTACACAATATAAATATTCAAATGAACATAATAATCATAATGTAAAATATACAACACGTTAAAAAAATAAAAATACACAAGCATAAATTGTCTTACAAACAAAATTAAAAATTTTCTCCTCATTGTTCAAATCATTAAATAAAATGAAATCATAACTCGAAACATCTCTTCTGATCTTTGTTTCACTTTCATTTTTTGTCAAAAAACGGGTAAATGATAATTCTATTTTTTCATTTACATTGGCAAATGAATGATAAGCCTTCTTTACGACACCATTAACAATAGTGTAAGTATTCTCTTTTGAAAAAGTCTCATGAAATTTGTCGACAGTTTTATTGAATATCACTGCTTGTATCTTTGTTCCCTACAATAAACATAATACAATAAACATGAACATAATTCATGGCATTTAAATTAGTCTCTACAACGACATTAAATTAGTCTTCAACATTGAAAATTAATCAATATTAATAATGTTAACCTCATTATCCACCAATATAAGTTTTAGCTGTTGTCCACTGCCATTGGTAGTGGAATAATATTTTATCATCCCAACACGAATAACCATAGCTTCAATACACCATTTTGTTCCTGATATTTCAAGTTTTTTAATATGCTTAATTTACGAATTCTTAATAATAACTTCTCACATTTTCAAACATACATTCACTATAAATTAACTATCTCAAATAGACAGTGCATAAACACAAATAGGAAAATATAAGAGTACGTCCAAACCAAGTTCGTGAAAGAATCCAATTTCTTTGTCACGAACATGTACTACGCTTGTAGCCTTGCAGAAATTGTGACTCAAGGTATGAACCACTCTGAACAGTTAGAGCAAAATGCATTAATAAGTAACTTTAGCCTATTGAAATTTTATAAAGTAATAGAAAAAATTTGAAAAAATTATTATTATGTCTCTGAGTTATACTGTAATCTCTTATTTTGTTCTTCGGTTTTAAAAAGCCTCCAACTAGATCCCTATTTGTACACAATGTCAATTTAGAATAAATGTTTAATATTTAATTCTGATATTTGTTTTTTCAACTTTGCATATAAATACTCTGTGGTAAACCTGTGATACCAAGATTATGTGTTAAATATCTGTTTTGGTTGGCGATGTGTACAAGTAGAGATCTAATAGAAAACTTTTTAAAACTGAAATACCAAATAGAAGATTATAGTATAACTTAAGAATGCAATAGTAATTGCCCAAAAAATTTAATCTAATGATGTACAAGGTATTCCTGTTTCTGTAGAGGAAAACTGGAAATAGAAAAGACCAATATATCATTAGGCGGAGAATTTGAATAGCTAGGAAGTTAATGTGAAAAGGAAGTTTTTTGGTATGAAGTTCGCCGAAGAATTTATTAACGACCAAAAAATTAATGTGGAGTCAAATACCGAAAAAATTGGTGTTGAATAAGATATATAGTTGAAAAGGAAGTTCAAATACTGGTGGAGTCATAGTAATATTAGAAGTAATATTAGAAGAAATTAATTAATTTTGAATTTATTTCGATTAGATTTTTTTAAGATAACTACCGATTATTTTGAGGTAATATAGATTAAATGATAAACATTATATTTGTAAATGCAATATTTATAATGTCCAGTAGCTATCAAATTTAATTTATTCTTTTGCGATATATTCATTGAATTACTTAAATAAATAAAAGTGATCTCCTTTCATAAATATAAGTTAGCCAGCGTGGTCACCAACCATGCAAAATTGTTAAGGCCGCAATTCTATGTTGATATTTTTCTTTTCAACTTAAATTTTTAATGGTGAATAATTATCAATTACTTATTTAACAAAAGATTTAGAAGTATTTATGAATAAAAAAGAAAGATAAAAGTGTCCAAAAATATTTTCCTACATCCGTATATTTAAAAATATTAGTTTTCTATGTATATGCGTTGCACGTTATTGAATTCTTTTTAGTAAAATAACATCTAATAGGACTTAAAAAAAAGTGTTCTAAAACTTACACGCTCTTGGCCTAAACGCACAGTAAAGGACAAATAATTTATATTTGATATATAGTATCGTAATTTATATCTCATAAATAGTAAAAACAAACATCACGCATCCATTACACAAGTCTGTAACTTTCCATTTTTCAGTACCCTCCCATGTTAAAATTAAGAATTTATTACCTTGAATAATGCTATGGCACCTGAGAAGAAGCTCATGAATGTTGTTGCAAAGATCAAAGGCCTTATAAAGACCATGGGTCTTCTGTATTCATGGGTCTGAAAATTGTGCATATTTAATAGTCAGACCAGACAGATAGAGGAATGCTCATGTGTTGACAGCAAAATGGCGTATGAAAAATTTCTTCTCCCATTCTTGTGTGTGTGTGTGTGTGTGTGTATGTGTGTTGTGCTTCTCATTGTGACCACTGGAAGTAGATTATCAGGGTGAGATCACAAATTCGGCACCCCCAAAATGATTGGATTTCTTTTTCACCAGAACAACAAGGGTCACAATGCCAAAAGTTCTAAAGAAAAAAAAAAAACAAGACAATTTCTAGGCCCCCAGCCACACCATACCACTCATAGGCCTCTCATAGCCAATTTTCCTTTCTTTTATTGAATTTGGACATCCTTTACATGTAGCATAACCTCGTCTCACAATGCATACATAAGTTTATTCCATAGGATATGCATATTGGGACAAAAATGATGTCAATTGAAAGGGAAAACAGAATTTGCAGATAAAAAGCTAGTTGAACAATCACTGCACGAACAGCCAGGATGCACATTGCTGCAATGAATGCAAACCTTTTCCATCTGAACATTGGCAACTGGAAGATGACCATTGGATCAGGAAAAAGGGCAATGTAAGGATGAAAAGCTACTAGCTTCTCAAGGACAAATATTTTTTATTCAACTTCGATAAAAAGAATAATAAGATGCCACCTTAAACGCCACATATTACCAGCAATAGACGAATTAAAATGCCCTAAATTGTTTAAAGATGAAGAATTCCAAAGATATCCTAGATCCAAGCTATTTCTTTTTTCCAACCAATGTAAACTATAAAGCACCAATTGACTTATACCTCATTGACACTGGAGTCCTCTCCAGCACCAAAGAGTCGAGTTCTATTCCTGGCGACAACAAATAAAATGACTTATCAAAAGAAAAATATGGACTATAAAGAAAAAACAGAGACATGCGGCAATTCATCATGTCAAGCCATCACCTAGATTATCAAGAGAATAACTCTAAAGCAATAATAACCAGAGTTAGGAAACTAATTGTGCAATTAATATATGTAATATATTACCTTGGCAAAAGTAAAATATTTATTTTTGCTAACAATAAAATTAACAACTATGAGATCTTAAACAGAGCTATAGCCTTGTTACTTCGAACAAACAGAAATTTGAATAGATTAAATGTTAATACAATGTAATTAGTCATACAAGAAGGTCGAGCTGGTAACTAAAATGTTACGACATGCACGTATCCATGAATATCTACATCAGGAGTAAAATTATGGATTCATCTCAGATTCAAAAAATTAACACTAGAAAACGAGGCAGTGGTCAGAGAGAATTAAATCTCATGCATACACAACTGTGGCAGCATATTCGACATAGCATTGTGCAAAAACAAGAGGATCATAAAGTACAAGCAACATATGCTAACCAAGTTGCACAACAAATTTGGCTACCTGCAATCTAGGTTCTGTTAGTAAATTGATAATCAAAATAACTTGCATCCTTACTGTATGAAGTTGGCAAATATTAACCCATTGTAAGTCGTAAATACTAGACATTTATAGTATTTGTTGAGAATGCACCTCAAAAATAAAAAGAAAAGGATATCAATATCGCACTCACATTGATAGAATATGCTGTTCCGGAGAATAAAACAGATGAAAAGAGCCCAAAACAACGGCCATGAACCAACAATCCACCCAAGCTAAAAACTCTGCCAGGAAAGGAAATAAGTCTCATTTCAATTAGAAGACTACACTAGATACAAGAGTCAAATAGTCTATAAAATATGAAGAGCCCAGTCTGGCTTTTGAGCATAATCAATTTAATTTGCAGATAACACTTCTGCAAAAAAAAAATCGTCTCTTCTTATTTTCTAAATTATGTTCTTTATATTCACCTTAGTGTTAGAAGATAGAGTAAAATAAATTGCGAACCCAACAAAAAGCAGTTCAAATAAGTCATGAATTTTATGCCCCAATATTACATCATGCCCATGACAAAAGGCTTGAACTTAAATGCCCTATCAATATCAAGTATTTAGCATGTTGCCTCCATGTTCATTTCTTAGTTATTAAGAATTAGCCATGTGCTTGTCTCGCAGCCCCCACGATTTTATGTGCTTTGCCTCAGGGACTTTGCAACTTATTCATTTTGTTTCTTTGCTTTCCTCTCGTTTTTCATGTATCATTTCCCTATTTTCAATTTTGCTTAACATTTCATGAATATCTGGTAAAGCTATCAATATATTGATGCCCTTAACGTTCAAGCTGGCGAATTCTTCACTTTAGCTCTAAGCAGTGCATCGGCTCAACAGAGGGAAATGGAATCCCAACAAACCGGGGAGAATCCCTGGAAAGTCCTTTGTTACGGGTCCAAGTATGAGCATAATGGCCTCATCCAACCAGCTTAGGAATGCTCTTCTGCACTCCTTCGCATATTGTCCACCATTACTGGCGAAAATTCAACTATGCTGTCATGAGACCTGATTTCGGCGGTGGCAGAGGTTTCATACCCTTCGTACCTTGCTCCCCTACTGACGATGCTACACAACAATGGCAATCAACAGCATATTTTACCGGAGAAGAAAAGAAATACAACAACTAATTTTATGCAACTTGTAGGTAGGTCAAATAATCGGTTTTTGGCGTGAATCTGTTAATAGAATGAGATTTCAAAAGTGAGGTGGTGACTACATTTTTTTGTTGGGCTTGCCAAGCTTGTAACCTGATAATGTTTTGGTTTTTCTGGGGTGATTCTTGATTTGTACTTGTTCATATTGTTTGTTGAGTGAGTGAATTCCAGAGTACATAGTTCTGCAAATGCATACCTCTACTGGATTTTTTGTAATTAATTCTGTTTTATTAAGTGTTTCCATTTTTATTTATTGCAACATTACTTTTTGTTTACCTAAGAAATTTAGAGCCACGGAGTCTTTTTTGACAAAACTAAGGTTTCCATTGCTTAATCAATCATGGATAATATTGCTTGATTGATAAAAGCAATCATGCACACACACACAACCCAACTTGCACTCACCAGACATTCTTCTTCTGCCTCAACATCTCTTACAAAATGAGGGGGAAAAACAAAAGTCACATCGTCGTAGACTCTAAGGCTACTAAATCTGCAGCAACTTGTGTAAAAGTTGGTTCTTCAACAAAATCTCATTCTACACAGAGAGAATTTTTTATAGTCAAAGTGCATTTACAAGAAAAATGGCCGAGAAAGTCAAAGTAGCAACAACACCCTGGCAGTTGGATTCAGTGCCAAACATGTGTTTTGCCCCAAAGAAGCTGTCAATCACACCGTTCTTGACAAGGTCGTCTGGATTATTGAGAGCAACACCAAAGAGTTCTTCATAAATTTCAAGACTCAAATCCATTTCGTCCATGTTGAAGTCTGCATAGCGATCAAAATCTTTACAGAGAGGACTTTTTGCGGGACAACATAACTGCATATTAATAACATGAAGTTTGCATAGGCATTTAAACAGAAAACAATGAACAAGTACATAAGAGAAAATATTACACTCAAGTTCTTCTGGATTTACTAGCTATAATCAAGGAGAAGCTTTCACAAGATACCGATAAAACATTTGCTACCTTTAAAAAGGGACAAGACAAGGAGAAGCTTTCACAGGATACTGAAACGTTTAGGCTGCCAAACAAGCACAATGAAAACCACAGTTTTGCAAATGAAATTTAAAATGTTGACGTCTTCGCTGATAGTGTCAATGACCCATTTACCCAGCGGCGGATCCAGGTGTGGCCTCCCACACCCGCCACCGCGGCCGGGGTACCTCTACCCCTATCCCCACCCTGGCCTTGGATTCGTCCCCCGCCCCTCAGCTGCAACTCTTGCCGTGCTATTCAAATTCTTTTGTAAAAAAAAAGAAGGTAAAACGCAGGAGCAGAGCAGTCCCCTTTCTTTCTCTACTGAAATCTTAAAAAACGCATAAGAGCAGTCCCGCCGCTCACAGTCACACGCCATTCCCTTCTTCCCAGACCGACCGTCGTCTCCGTTCCGTACTGCCGGTGAGCTTGCTCCTTTCAACTTTCTCTTGTTCTTCTAACTTCAGTATGTCAGTTGATTAGGGTTTGAGTTTGACGGTTTGTTAATTGTTAGATGAGTGAGTGTGAGCAGTCCGCCAACGCCGCCATTCCCTTCTTGAAGATGGTGGTCTTCAATTTCATTTTGAGTCACTTTTTTTAACAAGGTTCTTAGTTGAGAAACTTCAATATTAAATGAACAACAAAGTGTCCTTCGAGTTTAATTTTGGTTTTGGTCTGATTTGTTCCTGTATGCTTGTTGGACAGATTTATTGAGCTAATCATGATATGAGATATGTCATGTTTTATCTTCAGGATATACCAAAGAAAGGAGTAGCATTGTTGTCATGGGATTAATATACACACGACAGAAGTTGAATTACATGAGAAACTTGCCATTCCAGAAGCCCAATGGCCACTTGCCATCAGTGAACTCTTTGCAATAGAATGGAAATAATTTTGTATCACTGTCTCAACATCGAGGGGTTAAAGAAATGACTGAATGGATGCCTAAGGTACTTGTTCCCTTTTGCTTTTTTTCTTTTCTTTTCTTTCTAGTTTATGTTGCAATTTGGTCTGTTTGGAGCTACCTCTTAATAGTTTAGGATCCCAGATTCAAGTTCTGTTCTGACCAATACACTCAACCTGCATATAATGAACTGATTTGTTATATGGGATTTTGGCAAAAGTTTCCTCTGGGTGATGCAGGGTAGCTCTGACTACTGCTAATACATAGTACATTGGAACTTTAATACAAATCAAATGCCTCTTTAGACAAGTACTGAGTTGAATTGAGTACTAGAGCTAATCATAATTGTAATGCAAAGTTTTATTTTTGCAGTCTAGTGGCCTTCCTATTCCAGGGATTTGTAAGCACCTTTTTATCTTGCATAAAAAAGATGCTTCAAGGCATCTGTTTGAAGTATTGTACAAGAATGGAGTTACTGAGGATTGTACACATGGCAATCGTGGCCTTCCTATTTCACTTCCTGGATTTAGCAAGGTTTTTATGTTGGTAGTGTTTTTGGGAGGCATAACAAAGATGCTGTGTTTGAAGTATCTTCAGTCAACTATTATTCTGTCGCCGCCCCCACCTCCGCCAAATCCTAGCTCTGCCACTGCATTTACCTTTGGCATAGCTGCGGTTGGCTGGTCTGGACCATTCGGCAAAGAGCTCAATTCAAGCATTGACGAAGGGAAAACCCAAGTATTTGACATCATTTCATGAGCAGCATTGGCAACAGAAGGGCCAGGTGGATTTAGGCTCGGGGCACTATCTTGACGACCCCAACTACTTCTACTGCTATTTTTCAGCAATGCTTATCATACCTAACTTCTGTTTGCAAGTAGATTGACCTCCAGAAGGAATGTCTAGGGCGAATGACCAGATCCAAGAAAGCTCAGCAGCTGAAGGGCAACCAGAATAACAATTAATCGTTTGCCTCTTACGCGAAGAAGCCAATGTAGAGGAGCCATGGCTGTCCAATCACAAGTTTGACAAAGAGAGACCCTCTCTTCTAATCATCTAACAAATGCAGGTTGCGAATTGCATCTTTCACATAAGAGGGTTCGTGAATGGCGTTTTGACAACGCATTAGCAGAGTGAACATTCCCGTTACATGATAAAGACAAGCACGCAACATCGGAGCGACAATATACCATGGACCATTGTTCTCCACCAAAAACAAAATATAACCCATCGTTCAACTTGTTATTTTGTATTAACTCAAATCAAAGCCTCTTAAGTGTTCAAAATTCTTAACCAAATCAAATGTCTGCCAACAAAACAGGGCACACACAGTAAGAGGGATTGTCCAAAATTCTATCATACGGTATACAAAACAATTGGTGTCCAAAGCAGATAACTTCACAAAAAGAAAAAGGCAAAATCAGCAGTAAAACATGGCATCCTTGACGTTCTCCTTAATGGTTGGAAGACGTCGAAATTCAGCATTTCTCTCCCCAGTACCCGTCCCACCGGAACAACTGCCAGCGTCCGATGGTTCTCCTTCAATGTAGTAACGTGCCCGCAAGGCTGCCAAACGAGCATAGTAAACTGGAGGCACTGCACATTTTTCAAAGATATATAATCATTAGAATACAACACAAAACAACTCAGAAAAAATTCAAATGGAAAGTGCCTAGTGATTCCAAACCAATGCTGACAGAGTGAGTACACCTTGCATAACTGCAAAAATCAATAATGCATCTTCAGAAACAGAATGCAAATGGAAAAATGCAATAAGGTGATAAAATCGAAACATAGATTCAAAAATATTACGTGTATCTGCAAGGAATCCGCGGTAAATCCGATTCCATCCCACAGAACATGATAGTGTGCAGGCCTACTTGTTCCCTGCATCCAAAAGGCAACAAAATTGATTATATTTTACAACAGTATTAAATTGCAAAGCACACCAACCAAAATAAAGAAACAAACAAGCAGAAATTTACTTGAATTCCGGCATGGCTCTTTAGGTAGAAGTCAAACTCCGACGGGTGATATATCTCGGTGTCAACCACAGTACCTAAACTAAGGACAAAAGTATCAGTTTCTGTGAAGTGTTGGCCCAACTAACTTTTTCCTATCACATGCCAACCCAAAAAAGATTAATCAAAGAATCAAAGTCCACAACCTGGAAGGATATTCCCACTCTTGTCCATATCGCAATCCGCAGGAAAAAGGCGAGCATGGTGCCTTTTCTGCACCACGATAAAGGTGATCCGTGGCTGATATCCCTCCTCAAGTGAGGCACATGCCTGGAAGTAGTGCAATTATATTCATCAAAACAAATAACCGAACAAATTTCAGCAATTTAATTAGACATTCAAAAAAATAATACTTAGCAATATTGTGGTATAGCAACCTAGTGGAAACCAACCACAAGGCAAAAACACGGATCCACCAAGAATAGAATGGATACATACGAACAAAATACTAAATCAAGTATATTAACCAGGAAAACTCTATACGGCCACTACCAGTTACACAACTACTCTGATTTTTCCCAAGTCTAAACATAGCTCAATTTACCTTCCTGATAGCATCTGTCTCATGGAGCAAAACATGGCTAAACTGCTCTTCACCTACACCATGCCTGCCATGGGGAAAAAAAAAGGAGGCATGAATAAAGGTGTGAAAGTCCACAATTTGAATCAAATACGAAATTACCTATAGAATATGATCCGGTGAGGTTTTTGTTCCCCATTAGCGTTTTGAAAGTCAGTCAACAGTTCCCTATGGTGAGAAACATGAAGAAAAAAGGTTATTTTATTAATCTAGCATAAGACATGCAGTACTGGATGCATGCAGTTCCACACAGGGTTGTTTTATACAGGTCTTCAATTATTTCCTGCCCATGAGTTTGAACAGAAACGAGTCCTCTGTACTTGGCAATATGGGGCCAGTCCACAGATGCTACC